>JARBWK010000002.1:129873776-129897787 GCA_030556195.1 Anolis apletophallus
GAGAAAGGAATACCTTATAGATGGCTATTGTTCTCATTTTTAGTGATGACAGAGAAATGATGCAAATGATTTGTGCAATGTTTATTGGATTAATGAAATGTCATGTAACAACAGTAATCACCAGCCAATTATGATTGTTTTAACCATGAAGAAGGGGTGGGTTTAACTGAATGGACTCCATTGGGGTATAAATGTCTTTGTATGAGATGTAACGGGGTCTTTTTGCCCCTATCTGCAGCTGTGTTCTGCTGGCAAAACCCACCAGCTGGTGCCAGGAATAAAACCTTTTTGCTTTTCACCCTACTTCACAGTTGTCGCGTGTTCTCCCTCATCCTAGTATCCGCACGTTCGGGCAGCTTTGGTAAGGTTAATTTGGTACTTGGAGTTCCATAACTCCCAGTTCTGCTTCAAGCCTAATTGGGAAAATCAAGTTAATGAAGCCTTACTGTCAATTCAGACCTTAAACAGCATCCCATTAAGTGAGGCCTAGTCAGGAAAATCAAGTTAATGGAGCCTTACTGTCAATTTTGGGCCTGGTCTGTGATTTGATGGGGTTTCAACGTTCTGTGAGAAGTGAATTGGGTGAAGGTACTGCAAATCCCATCATTCGTGGTCCATCCTGCCCTAAAGTGCTCCAGGCTGTAAAGTGGGCCATTGGGCCTCTGTTTGCCAAGTGTGGCCCCGATTGGTGTGGGCCACAATGCTCTAAGGAAGTGAGTTATAGTACTTCAAGTCCCGTCATCCCTCAAATTGCAGCAGGATGTAGAGGGGTCTTGGGGGTTCTGTGTGGCAAGTTTGGTGTTCTCTCATTGTTGGGGCGCGCAAAGTGTTTTGGCTTTGAACTGCCACCATGCCTGACTGCCTCAGGCCTTTGCCTTATCCCCCTCTGGCAGTTTAGAATATCGGAATGTTCATGTTGGCTGGCCAATTAGAGTGTTATGCAAATACTCCCTCACTGGCAACCAATCATGTTGTCAGAATGTTGAGGCCGGGAGCCAATCAGAATGCTGCCACATACAAACAAACAAACAAAGAAACAAACAAACATTCTGCTTTATTATATACTAGCTTGGGGACCCGGCCCTGCCCGGGTTATTTGAGAAAGGCATTGTGTGCCAAAGTTGGTCCTTATCAGATGTTTATGTGGCTCGCAGTGGTCTCAGGAAGTTAGTGAAGGTACTGCAAGTCCCATCGGCCATGGTCCATCGCTTTGAACCAAATTATATGAGTGTGGACTCAGAAAACCCAGTTCAAAGCAGATATGGTGGGTTTTTCTGCCTGAACATCCAGGGTTATAAGCCTGTGTGGAAAGTCCCTGGGTTATGTGAGTTCCTTTGCACACATCTGAATAAAATCCCATGCGATTTGCTTTGGACCAGATTATATGAGTGTGGACTCAGAAAACCCAGTTCAAAGCAGATATGGTGGGTTTTTCTGCCGCAACATTCAGGGGTTTAAGCCTGTGCGGAAGGTCCCTGGGTTATGTGAGTTCCTTTGCACACATCTGAATAAAATCCCATGGGATTTGCTTTGAACCAGATTATATGAGTGTGGACTCAGAAAACCCAGTTCAAAGCAGATATGGTGGGTTTTTCTGCCGCAACATTCAGGGTTATGTGAGTTCCTTGTGTGCGAAGTTTGGTCTTGTTCTGTCTTTGTTGGGAGCCGCAAAGTGTTTTGGTCGTAAACTCCCATCATGGCTGACTGCCTCAGGCCTTTGCCTTATCTCCCCTCTGGCAGTTTAGAGTTTCGGAATATTCGTGTTGGCTGGCCAATTAGAGGCGTTATGCAAATACTCCCTCACTGGCAACGAATCATGTTGTCAGAATGTAGAGGCCGGGAGCCAATCAGAACGCTGCCACATACATACAAACATACAAACAAACTCTCAGCTTTATTAATATATAGAGAGAAGAGAGAGATATATATATATATATAGAGAGAGAGAGAGAGAGAGAGAGATAATATATAGAGATAGAGATATAGAGAAGAGATAGAGATATAGAGATAGAGAAGAGATAGAGATATAGAGAGATAGAGAAGAGATAGAGATACAGATTTACTTACTTCATTTCTATTCCGCCCTTCTCACCCCGCAGGGGACTCAGGGCGGATTACAATGTACACATTACATTTAGACACACAAACACACAAGACAGACAGAGGCAATTTTTTTAACATCTGGCCACCAGGGGGAGCTGTCACACCCCTTCATTCCTCAGCATGTTTCCTGGAGATCTTTTTATGGCCTTGTAAATCAGTTAAATTTAGCCTCCCCACTAAGTTGTACCTTTTAATTTCCTACTTCACAGATGCAACTGTCTTTCGGCTTGCAAAGGTCAACAACAGGCTACCCAATAGGTCGAGAGCCCACCTCGACCTCGAACTCATGACCTTCTGGTCAGTAGAGATCTTATGCAGCTGACACCCAGCCACATTCCTGGCTTGTGGGTATGTTGGATCTGACATTGCTTCTGGATGGGCAGCTTGTAGCAGCCAGGAATAGTTCTAAGCAGGTTGTGTTGGTTTGCCAGCTATGCTCTTTCCAAAATAACCGGAAATAATATTGTTTGAATACAACTTCAGATTAGAATAAAAATATATACATCTTTGTTGATTACCTGCATTATCCTTTTAATAAAGGCAGTTCAAACATCTAGTATTAATCCTTGCAATCTACAGCAGTATCGATGTGTTTAATGGTTTAGGACTAAGAAATTTCTATTCTCATATAGGTCTGCCCAAGTTTTAAAATCTGCTTCAAGACACCCTATTGCATGTTACACTGTAAATGGACAATCAGTAGGTAGATGTGAGTAAAGAGAACTTCTCAGTGGTGGGAAGCAGAGCATGGAAGAGTTTGTTCTGCTCATATTCCCAGGAACTGGTACATAATGGAATATTGCCTCTGACATTTGTATTGTTGGAGTCACATAGCCATCATAACTAGTCGTCCATAGCAGATTTATTCCCTTTAAGTTTCTCTTTCCTTAGGTTTGCTACTTGGGTTGTTACACATGCAACATTATGTGAGCCAAATAATTCCCAGTCCTAAGAACTGGAGAATTGCTTTTTGGAGAAAGAATACAAATGCTTATATAAACTTTTTTTAAAAATCAGGCAGTCTTTTAATAACCTAGTCTAAATGCACGTGCATACCCTTTAATATTTTCTCTGTTTATTAAAGCAGAGAAAATCCATGACCCCATGGATTAAAGTACTTTGATTATTTTTGATTATTTTATACCTAATCAATAACCAATACTGATACCTGCACCCAACTTTCCCTCCCTTTATTTTACTTTTCACAGTTAGCATTGGTTATCATAAAGAGACTGCAGATGATCTGGCTGTAGCTCCCATTGTCCTCCACTGTTAGTCGTATTGGCTATGGCTGATGGGAATTGCAGTACAGTAAAGTCTCGCTTATCCAACCTTCACTTATTCAATGTTCTGTATTATCCAAGACAATCAGCCTTCCGGCAGATCCACAGCTATTTCCATACATTGTGATGTTTTGGTGCTAGATTTATAAATACAGTAATTACTACATAACATTACCATTTATTGAACTGTTTTTTCTGTCGATTTGTTGTAAAACATGATGTTTTGGTGCTTAATTTGTAAAATTGTAATGTAAGTTAACGTTTAATAAGCTTTTCCTTAATTCCTCGTTATTATCCAACATTTTCGCTTATCCAACGTTTATGTTGGATAAGTGAGACTACTGTATAACAAAATCTGAGAGCTAAATCTTGCACACTCCTTCTTGGTAACTTGGATATAGTCCAACTTCCATCATGAAGAAATCCAGTTCTATGAATTTATAATGTTGCCATAGTTTTCAATGCAGTGAGTGCATTGTCCCATTTTAGTCAAAATATCACCAGGCAAAGGGAAGGTTAACTGTGTTGTTTGTGATGTCTGTTTATTAATTACTGATTGTTTCATTACTAATGAGAGAAGCATGTAGATTCATAAGATCTGAAAAAATAATCATAGTAGCTTTGAAATCACTGAAGCATCTGTATATGTTGTGGTCTGCCTGACAGCAAACCTTATTGTTTCATCCCAGTGCACAGAAAGTTCACCGTGACCCCATGGATGAAAGAACAAGCACAGTTGCAGAAGTCACTTTATCCATTTGCCCCACAATATTTCAAAAATCTAGTCTTAATGAGATGTTTAAAAAGGAACCTAATCTTGCAGTTCATCATTATAATGGTGAAGAAGATTGTATTAGATTATTACTGACAGAAGGAAGGATGGAAGTCATTTAACAGATTGCCCACAACTATCTTTGCACTGTGTGTGTGTGATCCCTAATGCAATATACCAACTAGCATTCATTTCACTCACATAATGGGAGTAGTAGAACAACATTTATTGTTGTTTAGCAGCTTGCCCTTATGGCAGAACATAATCCAGAAGAGGTATCTAAACCCCTGTGTATGTTTCATAAAGTTGTGTTTGAAAACTGCTCTCCGGAGCTTTGCAGCAATAAAAATAAATATGTTGCTGTATTTGTGACTCATAAATAACCCTGGACTGCAGTCAGGGGAACTATGGAATTCTGCATTCTGAAGCCAATGAGAAAAATGTCTGTAATGCTTGACATTTGTGAATTTGTGTGGGGAGCATGCTAAGAAGTTGAACAAATGTCATTGTGAGCTTTCACAACCACACAAGAAGGCAATAAAGATCAAGTTTTGTGAGGCAGAACTCGAGACATAAGTATTTCAATTTCTCCAAGGATATTTCTGTACTCCCAGGGTCAGTGAAATGGAAGCAAACTCCACCCTGCATGTGAACCCATACAAATTAGTGTTATGAGTGTTGTGTGTGTGTGTGTGTGTGTTTCTTAAAGGGCCTCTTGGATTCCCTTTCCAGTTTCCAGGAATTTTAATTGCTTGTCTTATTCCCTTTTGATTTATTGCTTAGATACAGTGGGACCACTGCTGGACTTGAGTTGTCTGGTGCTATGAAAGGTATAGATTAAAAAATGAAACTGCTCCCAATTTGTAATGACCTCATTTAATAGAATTGGATTTATATGTATATATCGTTACAGATCTGATATATTTACAGATGGGGCCAAATAACTATGCTGATTTAGGTAGCGAGCGCAGCAGTGCTGTGAATAAAAAGAATATGGAATCAACTTTGGTGGAGAAATGGTCAAGAAATCTGGCACTGTCCAGAGTGTGAGCTGCCCACTCTAAGCTCCATAATGGATTTGGGGGGGGGGGGGCTTCAAAACCAACATTAGGACTGCTTTGGAAAATCATGAAAAACCAAGCCCTACAGAAACAGGCTACTCAGGAATCAGCATCATCTTCCCCTCTGAATGGCAATGGAAACAGCTTTCTGAACTCTCCCCTCTGCCTCCAAGCAACTATGGAAAAACCGGACTATGCCTACACAGTAGACTGTTAAACTGCTGTAGTGCGGCAACAGGATTCTACCCCTAGCATATCCTAGTACTCATGAATGTATTGGTCTCATATATTTGGAATGCCTAAGGTACTTCATGAGAGACATATTCCTCTAGCAGTGGTTTCCAAACTTTGGTCCTCCAGGTATTTTGGACTTCAGATGGTAAACAGGCTGGGATTTCTGGAAGTTGAAGTCCAAAACAACTGGAGAGCAAAAGGTTGGGAACCACTGCTCTAGGGAGACAGGAGAAAATGTAGCCCTCTCTTAATCTTTTGGCCTCTGAGGGAGAGAAGAGCATCTCTTGGACGTAAATCTCCCTACTGCCATCCCCAATTCCTTGTATATCCTGTCCTTTTAGATTGTAATCCAGAGGCAGCGGGAACTGCCAAATTAACAATTGTAAATTGCCATGTACACTGAAGACAATTTATTTATTTATTTATTTATTTATAAATTCGATTTGGTAGACCGCTCTCTCTGGAGCCCAGAGCGGTTTACAGCATAAAATCAATAAAACATCAATAAACAGATAAAAGACAACCCAAAAGCCCTCCCCACAAATGATCCCGGCAAGCAATAATACACAGAGGCAATACATGGCAGGACGGTATGTTGGCACACTAAGGAGGCATCAGTTGGGACCAAATGCCTGCCTATATAGCCAAGTCTTCACAGACTTGCGGAAGGCCAACAAACCCCGTAGTGCTCGTATCTCCTCCGGCAGAGAATGTAAATAAATGATAATGATCGCAATGATGAGATGATAACATCTGTCTCCCTGTACCTATGTCAAACTCGCATTCATTTCCTAAGACAAAAGCACAGCTTTCATATAAGTTCATGTTAATAGAATGCTCTTTTTTTTAAAGAGCATTCTATCGTTGACTTTTTGTTAGAAAAAGGTTGCTGCAAACTGCAAAACAGTTTCAAATTGCATTATATAGCAGTGTAGATCCAACCTCAATTACCTTGGCACACTAGAAAGGAGTGGTGAGGCTGAATCTTTACCTCCCCAGTAGGCAAAAGCAAATTGTTGCTTCATCTCCAAGGTTGTATGTTCTTTCACATTAGTAACTTTTGACATTTGGACTATACTCTTGATGCTTTTTGACCACACATTTAGGTTGTCCTCTTTGAAATGTTTGGGAATTTTAAAAGTATGTCTAACTGAATTAATATATCCATAAGAAATGGAACAAACATGGAAAGACCTATTTGTGGCATGTAGGTAGAACATGACTGACATAAAAGAGTATCTTAAATCATGTTTTCATTAATATGGTGGAAAGCAGTTGCCAAAAAGCAAACAAATGTGATCACTGGACTTTAGAATTTGATTTATTGGGAGGATATGCAATGTTACAGAAACATTAAGGCCTCCTTATTTCCCCAGGTAGTAAAAAGTTTGGTTACTATCCGCAATTGAGCGCCATACAGGAAATATCTGCAGCTTTATAGTTTTTCCTGGTATTTGGTTTGTTTACAAACAGAGAAGTATCCCATTGGCAGAGGCACGCAGTATTTCAATCAAAAAGGCTCTTCTATTCCATCTTCATTTAAGCTCATGGGGTAAGGTAATGGCCATCTCAGCTCATATAGCTCTAATAAATAACTTATTCATATGAAAAGTGAAGTTGAGAGATGCTATTATTCGGAGTACTCTCTAGGGCAGTCTTTCTCAACCAGTGTGCCGTGGCACACTAGTGTGCCATGATGGACCTTCTGCTGTGCCGCGAGAAAAGCTCTCTGCCCCCCTTCCTCCCCCCCTCCTGCCGAACTCCTGCTGCTTGGGGGAGGAGGAAGGGCCGGGCAGTGGCGAAGAAAAAGAAGAAGGGACCGAGGCGCCGCCTCCTTCGGCCGTTTCCCTAGCCAGCCTCCAATCCACCATGACTCCCACCATGACTCTTGCCCCTCGCTCGCTGAAGCCGCGTGGAGGAGGAGCCCCGCCCACTGAAGCCCATCCACTGCTCATGCTCCTCCTCTGTAGGAGAGCTGAAGCTGGGGGGAAGGGGCAGGGCATGGCGCGGCCTGTAGGAGAGCTGAAGCCGGTGGGAGGGGGTGGGGCATGGCGCGGCCTGGCTCTGCCCCTCCCCCGGCTTCGGCACTCCCAGCAGCTGCTCCAGCCTTGAGAGGACAGTGCGAAGCCCGCCTTGTGCTGGCTCTGGCACCGCTGGCTTGGCACTGCCCCTCAAGGCTGGAGCAGCTGCTGGGAGAGGTGAAGCCGGGGTAGGGGCGGGGCATGGCGCCGCCTGGCTCCGCCCCCTCCCCGGCTTTGGCACTCCCAGCAGCTGCTCCCAGCAGGCCACCATCCCCCAGCCGTTCTTTACTGTGTTAGAGTGTCATTCTGTGTCATTTTGGTTGGTGGTGTGCCCCCAGATTTTTTTAATGTTAAAAGTGTGCTGCGGCTCAAAAAAGGTTAGGAAACACTGCTCTAGGGCACCTTCTACACTGGCTGTGTAGACTCAGATAATCCAGTTCAAAGCAATCTGGATTTTCTGTCTTGATATTCTGGGTTTAATGGCAGTGTAGAAGGGCCCTAGGTCTAAATACAACAAGGTCAGATATATCAAAAGAGAAATTTTGATCCTCCAGATGCTTTCACATCAATATATCTCTCTGCCCCCTTCTACTCAGCCATATAATCCGGATTATCAAATCAGATAATCCACATCTGATTTGAACTGGATTTTATGAATCTACACCGCCCTATAATCCAATTCAAAGCAGACAATCTGGATTTTTTATGGCAGTGTGGAAGGGGCCTCTGTCTTCCCCCATTCTATTCCTTCACACAGACACATAAAGACCTTCCACAATTTCTGGCACCTGTCACATTTCAGAATGATCTTCACCTGTTTTCTCACCATTTAGCACCCTTAACAAGCACATCTATCAGTCATTCTGGGCCATTCAACTACCACAACTGGATCCTTCAAGTCTTCATCATGGTTCCATGTTAATTTGCTGCCTACATAGGAGGCTAAAACCTCACCTTTTTTTGGCAAGGAGGTGGCAAACACCAACCCGTGCCAAACTAGACTTGCCATAGGTGGACGCAGCCATCTGGCCCCCTGCCCTCCCTTTTGTTCTTTACTTACCAAGACTAGTCTCTGTACAGAGGTTTGGATGCTATGCATCCCTTCACTTCCTGGGACATCAAACAGATGCCAAAGGGCTTTGGAGAGGGTAGGGGGCAATTCCCGCTTAGAGCCCTCAGACATTGTTTGTAGGCAGCAGGAAGGGAAGCAAAGTGTCCAATCTTACGTCTGGAGGCTTCTCCTGGTAAGGACAGGGCAATAGGATGGACAGGGAGGGGAAGCTGGCATTGCTACCCTCCTTTACGGGCTGTTTGAGTCTGCTGAGGTGGGATCGCTGTGGAGACTGCTCCCAATAGTGTGAAAGGTGATCTTAGGAGCAGTCCTCAAAGGCCCCACAACCAAAGATGTGGACCTTAATAACAGGTCTGGATCTTTTGAGGTCTTTTTTGAACACAGAATAAACCTTGATTTCCAGGTTTATTCCAGGTTTATTCCTGCCTTTGATTAAAGAGTTCACCAGAGAACTGGCTCGATCTTACCTATGTACCTGCACTTTAGTTCTGCCTACACCCACTAATCTTGACACTTTATGGCCAGAGGTACTGCCTCTAGATCAGGGGTGGGCAATTACGGGCCCTCCAGGTGTTTTGGACTTCAACTCCCAGAAATCCTAGCCAGTTTACCAGCTGTTAGGATTTCTGGGAGTTGAAGTCCAAAACACCTGGAGGGCCGGTAATTGCCCACCCCTGCTCTAGATTGACACTTTTGCACTTTCCCTTGGCTCTACGTACGAACTTATTGCACAAATTTGAGCCCAGTTCCAGCTCCGATTCTGTTTTTCAGCCATGTTATTGTTTCTATGATGTTGTTGCTTGTGTCTGTTTATGTTTATGTTTTACTAGCTTGGGGACCCGGCGGTGCCCAGGTCATTTGAGAAGTGCAGCAGGATGTAGAGTGGGTCATGGGGGCTCTGTGTGGCAAGTTTGGTCTTGATCCATCATTCTTGGGAGTTGCAGTGGTATCATGAAAGTACGGAAGGTACTGGAAGTCCCATCATCTGTGGTCCAGCCTCCCCCAAATTGCAGTAGGATGTAGATTGGGTCATGGGGGCTCTGTGTGCTAAGTTTGGTCTGTATTGGTGAATGGATGAGGGTTGTATTGTTTTCAGGGAGTGAAGGTACTTCAAGTCCCATCATCCTTGGTCCGTTTCACACAAAACTGCACCAGGATGTAGAGTGGGTAATGAGGGCTCTGTGGGCCAGGTTTGGTGTTGATCAGTCATTGGATAAGGTTTGCAGCAGTCTTGGAAAGTGAGGGAAGGTACTGCAAGTCCCATCATCCATGGTCTGTCCTCCTCCAAACTTCAGCAGGATGTAGAGTGGGTCACTGGGGCTCTGTGTGCCAAGTGTGGTCTTTATCGGTGTTTGTTGGGGGCCGCAGTGGTCTGTGGGAACAGAGAGGTGTGAAAGTACTACAAATCCCATCATCCATTGTCAGTCCTCCCCCCAACCTCACCAGGACGTGAAGGTAGTCATGGGGGTTATGTGTGCCAAGTTTGGTCTCGATCAGTAATTGGATAAGGGTCGCAGTGGACTTGGGAAGTGAGTAGAGGTACTTCAAGTCCCATCATCCATGGTCCGCCCTCCTCCAAACTGCAGCAGGATGTAGAGTGGGTCATGAGGGCTTTGTGTGCCAGGTTTGGTGTTGATCAGTCATTGGATTAGGTTTGTAGCAGTCTTGGAAAGTAAGGGAAGGTACTGCAAGTCCCATCATCCACATTCTGCCCCCCTCCAAACTTCAGTAGGATGTAGAGTGGGTCACTGGGGCTCTGTGTGCCAAGTGTGGTATTTATCGATGTTTGTTGGGGGCCGCAGTGGTCTGTGGAAACAGAAAGGTGTGAAAGTACTACAAATCCCATCGTCCATTGTCAGTCCTCCCCCGAACCTTACCAGGACGTGAAGGTAGTCATGGGGGTTATGTGTGCCAAGTTTGGTCTCGATCAGTAATTGGGAAAGGGTCGCAGCGGACTTGGGAAGTGAGTAGAGGTACTTCAAGTCCCATCATCCATGGTCTGCCCTCCTCCAAACTGCAGCAGGATGTAGAGTGGGTCATGGGGCTGTGTGTGCCAGGTGTGGTCTGTATTGGTCCTTTTGGTGGCCTCAGTGGTCTGTGGGAACCAAAGTGTTGGAAAGTACTACAAATCCCATAATCCGTGGGTCATGTCCCCGAACCGCACCAGGACATAAAGGGGTTAGGGGGGTTATGTGTACCAAGTTTGGTGCAGGTCCATCACCCGCGCTGGTCGCTGTGGCCTGTGAAAGTGGCTGCCACATATCCGCCCTTCCGCCCTCCGCACACATACATACATACAAACATTCCGTTTTATAAAGGTATACAGATTGATTGATTTAAATGCTGTTGTTTTTATCTGTGATCGGGCATGTATGCCACCCTGAGTCTCCTTGGGGAGATCGTAGCGGGGTATAAAAATAAAGTTATTATTATAATATATTAATTTGTATTACCATGAGATGTCATTTGGATGCCTCATGTCATTGAGCCATCTATACGGCACTTTAGTGCAGTGTAGATATGCCCTGAGCCAAGGAACTTCTTATCCATGTTACTTGGCCATAATAGTTCCAATGATAAATACAAACATTTCAGACAATATTTCTATGCTATGGTTTTCAAATGTTAAAGAATTCCTCATGTTCTCATTCTCCCCAACAACAGTAAGAGTTCTAACCAAGCATAACAGAAATAAGGAACTTGAAATAACGAGAAGCACATACCAACCCTTTCTTTTCATGGCATAGAATACATTCTTTGTATCAGGTCACAGAAGCATGGTTGTTACGTGATAGTTTCACTTATATGGTTAAGGGCGATGCTTTAAAAATCTAGATCTATAACTTGGCTAACACTACGATCATGAGCATTGTCACTTGGTTGGTCATAAAAGCGAGATATCTTCAAGAGCAGGAAGCAAACTGGCGGTTAATATCTCTACTAAATGTACGCAAGCATTTATTGCAATCAATAGCATTGTTCACTTTCTCATTCTGTGATTTATTGTTAAGGACCAGTCGATCTCCCGTATATGTGACAGTGCTATCCGATATTTGAACAAATAATGGTTTTGATTTTTTTTCTTTTCAAAATAAGTATTTGCCCAGAGTGTGTAGTTGAAAGTAACAAACTGTTATTACTTCTACTACAATGCAATCCTATGAGACAGTTTTCTGATGGAACTGCTTTTATTATCTTTCTGGGATATCGATAAGTTTCACTTAACAAAAGCGCCTTGCTGATTGCAGTTGCCACGCCATTGATTTTTCTCAGCCACTCCAGCATCACTTTTCTTTGCCTTTACTCTGCAAATCGAAACCCCTGTGGTGAGACAGCATTAGAGGGGCTGTGATGCTAAACTCTATTGTTACTCAACTTTTCCTTTTGAAAATTTCCATTAGGGCAGCAATGGCATTTGCCCATTGCTCAGTACACTTTCTCATAATTTTACCCATTGAGCACCATCTATTTCCTTGCAGAGCTAGGACAAAGGTAAAATCAGAACAAAGGTAAATGCTGTAAATGGGCATATAGAACAAAGGGAGCTGTAATCACTGCAGTTTTAACTTTCCTACTATAAGACTTTGTCAAGAGAATGAGGAACTGCACCATGTCTGTGTTCCTATTGTTAAGTCATGCACAGTGAATATTTATCACCCTGGGATTTTAGCAAATAGTCTGAAAAAACTCAGGAGTAATGCAATCACATTGGAAACGAATGAAATCTCTATCTTTCTGTCTTACATGCAGTCTTCAGGACAATCCATATGAAAAAAAATAAGTCTTTCACATCCAAAATTTATTTTTTTTAAATCAACGGGAAGGGCAAGATATTTCCTTCAAGGCAGTCACAGGTGTAGCCCCTTGCCTCCCTCTCCAATCTCTCCATTTCCTGTCAGGATCCAACGCCCTCTCATTAGTGCTTTCAGCTGCGAAGGCAGTCACAGGTGTGGCCCCTTGCCTCCCTCTCCAATCTCTCCATTTCCTGTCAGGATCCAACGCCCTCTCATTAGTGCTTTCAGCTGCGAAGGCAGTCACAGGTGTAGCCATTTGCCTCCCTCTCCAATCTCTCCATTTCCTGTCAGGATCCGACACCCTCTCATTAGTGCTTTCAGCTGCAAAGGCAGTCACAGGTGTGGCCCCTTGCCCCCCTCTCCAATCTCTCCATGTCCTGTCAGGATCCAACGCCCTCTCATTAGTGCTTTCAGCTGCGAAGGCAGTCACAGGTGTGGCCCCTTGCCCCCCTCTCCAATCTCTCCATGTCCTGTCAGGATCCAACACCCTCTCATTAGTGCTTTCAGCTGCGAAGGCAGTCACAGGTGTGGCCCCTTGCCCCCCTCTCCAATCTCTCCATGTCCTGTCAGGATCCAACGCCCTCTCATTAGTGCTTTCAGCTGCGATGGCTCCTTCTCCAATCTCTCCATCTCCTGTCAGGATCCAACAATCTCTCATTAGTGCTTTCAGCTGCAATGGCAGTCACAGGTGTGGCCCCTTGCCTCCCTCTCCAATCTCTCCATCTCCTGTCAGGCTCCAATGCCCTCTCGTTAGTGCTTTCAGCTGTGATGGCAGTCACAGGTGTGGCCCCTTGCCTCCCTCTCCAATCTCTCCATCTCCTGTCAGGATCCAATGCCCTCTCGTTAGTGCCTTCAGCTGCGATGGCAGTCACAGGTGTGGCCCCTTGCCTCCCTCTCCAATCTCTCCATCTCCTGTCAGGATCCAATGCCCTCTCGTTAGTGCTTTCAGCTGTGATGGCAGTCACAGGTGTGGCCCCTTGCCTCCCTCTCCAATCTCTCCATCTCCTGTCAGGATCCAATGCCCTCTCGTTAGTGCCTTCAGCTGCGATGGCAGTCACAGGTGTGGCCCCTTGCCTCCCTCTCCAATCTCTCCATCTCCTGTCAGGATCCAATGCCCTCTCGTTAGTGCTTTCAGCTGTGATGGCAGTCACAGGTGTGGCCAGACAGCAAAAAATCAATTTGGGAGATCACTTTCACAATATTATTTCAGATGTATTTTCATCTTCATTCTTTTCAAAATATAAGTGGATGGTGGACTGTAGATCTATATGACAACAAGACACTGGTGTTTTCCTTCACAAAATTATAATCCATAAGGCAATATTTCATCCAATCATATAATCCGGATTAACACTCAATGTCGGGTCGACGGTATTAGGCCCTCCGTTTCGCCGTTTCCGGCTTCTTCGGGACCTGCCACACAATATCCACTGCCCAATCCACTGGTCCAATATCTATTAGATTAAACATAAAAGGTTCTTATAATATATAATCCAGTATAACGTTATACATCTATACAACCTATAAGTATAGGTGTGATCCCACATAAGAAAACACAAATCCCTAAAACAGGCAAGAGGCATTCATACAGACCCAAAGTATTCAATCATAACATATATGTGTGGATGCAGCCACGTTCCCATGCGGTCGGACAATGCTACTGAGAAAATCCGCGGCTTAAGAAGGCCCCCTCCGCACCTGGCGCCAGGTGTAAATTATATCAGAATTTCTCCTATAGACAAACGGTCATTTAATCCCCTTGGGGATTCGGATTTTAGGGATGTTATCCAGAAACATTCCCTCTTTCTTAAAGCTACCGTAGTTTTATATCTTGATGGGTCTTAGTTTTGACTTGTTCGAGAACTACAACTTTAAAGTCATCATATTTATGATTTTCTTTAAAATGTGTATATAGCACTGAAGATTCATTTTTAGTTCTAGGTGTGGCCCCTTGCCTTCCTCTCCAATTTCTCCATTTCCTGTCAAGACTTAACTCACCCCAGGATGAAGCCTGATCCTCTGTCTCACACCAGCGTAGAGACCTGAGCCCTTAGAATCCAAACACACAACTCCAGCTGAAGAAGATAGTCTTTTATTGAAGCAAATAGCAAGCAATATAAGCAGTAGAAAATATATAAAAAGAAATATAGAATTCAATCAATAATCCAAGGAAATGTTCCACATGCCCATAGGCTGAATGAATGCTGTAAAGTCCCTTAATAAATCCAAGCAGGCTAGTTCCAGTAATTGGTAAAGTCCAAAAGGTTTCCAAGAAAAATAAAAGTCCAAACTTGAGTACTTGAGCAGAAATACAGGAGGCTAGAAACACATGGAGCTTAATACAAAGTTGACCTGGATCCGAAGCTCAAACCGCAAGGCATAGCTATACCAGAAAATAGATTTCCCTCACTCCCCTCTCTTACTTGGCAAACCGAAACCATTGCTAGAAGGAGAGGCCTTGAGTTGCCAATTAACACATTCCTTCTTTCTATCCCAAGTTCCACAGCCAGGTGTCTTATCTGTGCACTGATGATTCTCAGGAGAACTGACCTCTCTAACAGCTTTTCCCAAACGCTCTCTGTGCAAGGCCATTGCAAAAGTTTCATCTCCCTTATGAACTGTGGCTCCCACAATCCCTTGCACAGTAGATCCCAGAATCCCTGCTGAGGACACAGGCCCAACATCCTCAGAACTCCAATTCTCATCCCTGGGAAGCCCCCCAAACATATCACTACTTGTTGTTTCTGCACAACCATCGCGCACCTCCTGTACTCTAGTCCAGTCCATCCCACCAGAGCCATCCTCAGAATTCCCAGCCCCACTTCCCATAATTGGTTCCCCACTGACAGACCCATCATCCCCAGAGAAACCCTCAAAAGAGTCCTCATCAGTCGAGTCCCCAAGTATTTGCCGGATCCTTTTCCTTTGTTGCTCTTCATCTGATTCTTGCTCACGAGTAACCCGTTTTCCCCTCCCAGCTTCCAATTCCACACTTTCAGGATCACTCAAGGGCTCATCTACAACACATAGTCTCATCCTCTGAAATCCTGGGATTTCGAGTTTGTTGTGTCACCAGAACCATTTGACAGAGAAGGGAAAATATCTCACACAAAGACAAATTTCAGAATCCCATAGCATTGAGCTATGGCAGTTAATTTGATATCAAATTGTTATCTTTCTGCAATGTGGACACAGCCTAAATCATTTAAATGCATGGGTGAACCAGTAATAAACTTGTAGCAAACAAAGAATTCAAGGTGCTTCAGTCTCATACTATTCTGGAGCCAGGCTGCTACACGATCTTATTTTCTGTGAAAGGGTGCCCCACTTTTAAAGAATACAACTCAGTATTGGTAGTGCAGGGATAACTAACTAATGGTTGAATATGTCAGATTCAAATCATCTTTCTGATATGACACACCCACTGGTGTATTCTAAAATAAGTTGTAGTTATGTGAGACATGGTGTTACTCAGTACAGAACATCTGTCTGAATGACTTGATTGTGAAACACATTTCTTCCCTTGACTATTTTATTCTTTCTGTCTGGTAACATCAGATAACAAATCACCTTTAAAAACTATGATCTCAGACCTAATGGTAGACACACATTCCACTGACACCCACTCCAAAGGCTCCAGCCAGGCTTTCTTGACTTTCTTCTCAGATACTTGAGCTTCATCTTAACCCCAACTCCCTCAAAACCAAGCTGCAAAGACAGTGGAAGCGTGACAAATTGATCTTTTGCAGGAATGTTGCTGGCTTCTGCACACAGAAATGTTTGAATTTGCTGGGGGTGTGAGATTCAAACAAGCCTACAAGTGAAGAGAGATCAAGGTTTGAATCTGTGACAAGAAACTTGGTTGCAGCTGCAGGAAGTGATGGATTTTTTGATTTTTAATGTTAAAAACCCAAGACAGTTCTAAAATATGTTGAACTTCGTTTGTGCAATTTTATTTTTCAAAAGGCTATTGTGAGTATTGAAAGAACCCTCTAAAAATATCAGTTCTGAATTCTGATTCTTAAAGTCGTACTCCAAGGGGTAACTCTTAAGCCTCCTCAGATAAAATGGTTTTCCAAGCCACTGATTTAGGTAAATTGTGAGTGTATAATATACAACAATAGGTCAACTGGTCTAAGTGTAATGAATGCCATGATGTTGGCATTAGTATTTCCAAGAGCATAAAAGGAACTATAAACATTGTTGTCCAAAGTTAACAAAGCAGAAGCATAACTAACCAACCAACACCATAAGATGGACCATATGAGGCTAGGATTTGGCATGATGAAAAGTCTAATGAAATTAGATTAATTGCATCCATACATACAAGTGGGTCAGCTTATTTAGCAAAAACCTCAATACACACCTGGTCTTTTATTCATAATTGAAATTTCACATATCACTACTCACATAAAATGTGGAACTAGTATATTATATAAAGATAATGTCAGAATTTTTGTTGTTGTTTCTGTACTCCCATAATACAACATTTACAGATCGAACAATTTCCTAGGGCCAAGTTCTTCACATTTAGGTAAAGCTCTTACTGAATTTAATGGGATTTGAGTTTGAGTGTCATTAAAGGACTTTGTCCTCTAGTTTCTAGATGGAATTTTAAGGTCAAGTAAATGTCATCAGTGAAACAGAATTGTGCAAGTTCTACAATCCTTATCTTTCTAGCAAGACCCTCCAAAACGGCTTGCTAGATTGAAGTAATTTTGACCAGTGAGTTTTTCATCAAGAAGCAACTATGTATGTACTACAAGGGTTGGGAAACTGAGGGCCCACAAGATAAAATTAGAGTGTTATGACCCCCCCCCCCCTATATTCGCAGGGGATACATTCCCAGACTTTGTGTGGACATGTGAAATAGTAAACCCTGGTTAGTATTTTCAATGGGATGAATTATGGAAGTACCAAGGAGATTGGGTAGCTTGCACAGGAGACCCTTAATTAATAACTCAACAGGACCTCATCACACTAGAGCAGTGTTTTTCAACCTTTTTAAAGCCGTGGCACATTTTTTACATTTACAAAATCCTGGGGCACACTACCAACCAAAATGACACAAAATGACGCTCTAACACAGTAATACATATAGTTAATATGTTTTTAAATGTAGTTATACACTCAGTGTGAAACCTGGGCCTGTTTCGATGAACACAACATATATATGACTTCCTCTCACATATTTATACATGGCTATCATGTCTTCTCTCAGTTTTCTCTTCTTCAGGCTAAACATGCCCAGCTCTTCAAGCTGCTCCTCATAGAGCTTGTTCTCCAGACCTTTGTGAAATTTCACCCTGAGTGAAACTTGCTTCCAGTTAACTATGGATGTCATGAAGCTGTTATAAACAGTTCCTTTGGGGGGGGGAGGCAACTCTCGAAGAATGCAGTAAAATAGTTTAAAAAAAACCTTTTCCAAGCGGAGAGGCTCAATTTGTTTCTTGGAAACCTGTGAGGGGGCTGCTAGGAGGGGGGAGAGTGCCAATTTAAGAACATAAGAGCCATGCTGAATCGGACCTCAGCCCATCTAGTCCAGCATTCTGTATCATACAGTGGCCCACCAGTTGTACACGGGGATCTCGAGCAGAAGGGAGGGCAAAACCCTGACCTGCTCCCGACCCGCCACAACCAGTACCCAGGGAAATCCTGCCTACCTCAACCAACTCCGAGGTGGCACTTGAATGTCCTTTTCAGTAACTACCGATACACTTGGTATCCATGAATCTGTCTAATCCTGCCTTGAAGTTGTTCAGGCTGACAGCTGTCACAACCTCTTCTGGAAGTGAGTTCCATAACCCAATGACCCTCTGGGTGAAGAAATATTTCCCTTTATTAGTCCTAATTTTCCTACCTTGGAGCTTCAGGGAGTGCCCTCTAGTCCTAGTGTTTTGTGACAAAGAAAATAGTTTTTCTTTATTCACCTTTTCTATCCCATGCATGATTTTATACACAATTTCCCACGGCACACCTGATGATCGCTCACGGCACACTAGTGTGCCACGGCACACTGGTTGGGAAACACTGCACTAGAGAATAAATCCACTTTAAGTCTGATTTCTGCCTCCTGCAGAATTCTGGAGTTTGTAGTTTAGGGAGGAGCCTTTAACAGGCCCACTAAACTACAAACCTCAGAATTCTGCAAGAGACAGAAACCGGATTTAAAGTGAAGTCATTCTCTAGTGTGATGAAGCAGTAGGAGAAAATGTATATAAGTAAAACTGCATACAGTATATCATGTGGATTGCATAGTATTTCACCGACATCTCAAGGGCTGAAAGTTCTCCACCTATCTACTGGTTGCCATTCATTAAAAAATATCACTGCAAGAAATTTTTTGACAGATGGCCAGAAATGGATCAAAATCCCATTAGAGCAATCTCTCTAGTCTATGTCATTTTTACATACACATGTCCTAAACCTACTTTATATTACTCTACAATTTTTAGGTCCCATCCCAGGAGAAAAGCAGAATATAAGATACATAAAAGTTAAAACAATATAAAGATTAATTACATATATATAATTTATCCCTGAATAATTGTTTCTCAAAGTAATAAATCCTTATGTACACATTACTAAATACATTACATCTTAAAATATGGATTTTAAACATATTTTGTCAGATGAGAACTGGGTCAAAGTATTTTGAAAAATTAAAAATCAAAGTACAATTGACATGAGCAGGCTGATGCAGAGAAGTATTGTCTGTGAAACAAACCCTAACTTTGCACTACTTCCAAAAACTTCAGAGTAAACCCTTCCCAGCAAGGATCACATGTATGACACAACCAAGGCACCCCAAATGTATTTGACAGTAAGGTGGATAATGTAATATAGGTGCCTTTATCCAAATGTCAAAAACAAATACATTCATCGCTCTTTTGACCATGAACTCATAATTCACGCAAAATACATCTGGTCAAGCAGAGTAGTTTCCATGTTAATGCAGAGCTTGATATCAGAAGCTACTGATAGAAGATGCATCTCCCAAACTGGATGGATTGGTATATTCTTACACTAATGCTGACATTCTTCTGATACCAGTTTCAGGAACTACATCTAGAGCCAATATTGTCTGCATGATTCCAATGAAAAATACTTACAAAAAGGCTACTGTCTTCAGAGCATAGCATTCTTCTCCCACTCAATGGGTTTGTAATCTTTCAGCCCTGGACTTGTCTTACTCAACTGCTGAGTATGCCTGCCCCATCTGGCATAAATCTGTCCACACGAATCAGGTGAATATAAGCATGGAATAATCACAAGATGCCTTAAATCTACACCTGCTGATAGACTTTATAAGCTAGCTGGCATTGCCCTTCACCCCTGATGTGTGATGGGGAGTTGCACTATGTTGAACATTGTGAAAGCCATCCACTGAATGGCTAGCAGCCTCCTCCAAGCAGAATCAAATGAAGGAAAAGTTTCTTGAGAACCACCACACCTTTTAAAGTTCCTTCAGCAACAGCAAGAATATCCTTGTGGGCAGCAAAACCAGGCAAAACCAACTGGATGGTCCCCTATGAGGGTCTTCCTCCAGGGGCAAACCAAGAATGGACAACTTGGAATTCCTGAACAGACTCAGAAGTGGAGTTGGCAGTTCAAAAGACAACCTGGCAAAATGGCAATACCTGTTCCACCTTGTGCAATTGTGGAGCAGAACAAACAACTCAGCATCTGTATCCTTACCCACAATGCCCTGCCTTATGCACAGAGGAAGAACTGTTTAAAGCTATAGACAATGTGGTCGCTGTTGCCCATTTTTGGTCTAAAATTATTAAGCCACTTGTGCTCCCTCTATTTTATCAGTTTTATACTTATTTATGCAATGCTTTTGACAAAAAATAAATTAATGTAGAGGTATGCAAGATTATGCACATTATGTCCTTAGGACCCGGAAAGGAACTTCAGTACATATTGTACATTTTCTTTTTCAACCATCCCTATTATTTGACTCGGCTACTATTCACCTTTTACTAGAAAAAAATCACTGTAATAACCTTTGACATAAAATAATGTGAATGTCAGTACAAAATAATTGGCAGGGGTGCATGTTCATGTATTCAAACACTTTTCCTTATGAACTTTTTAAAAAAGAAACAGAATGATGTCTGTTACATCTATTTCTCAAAAGCAACCTCTGTAGGGAGCATATATTACATGCATTAAAGATACCTTGAATGAATGAATCTGCAGAGTGCAAAGTCATAGCATATAGTTAAAGGATACTAAGACATTTAAGACAGACAACTTGTTGACCTTTATCAGCATAATTGTTAAGGCACTACATAAATGTTTCATTAAAAGTGAATTGTGGCCCCTTTCTTTGCACCTTAAATCTTTACTGGCTCCATTTTGTAATGTTCAAGCCGTTTACATGAATGATTATGAGTCTTGTCCTTAAACAGTTGCCTGTTGCCCTAAAGAAAATGTTTATGACCTGAGCAGGATAATTATATTCTCCTATTAAAGATCATTCCTTCAGGCCTAGTTATTGTTGAGTGTAAATGGCCACTTTATATGCAAATAAAATGCACTGCGAGTCAAATAAAAAATGCTCACATCTACTTACAAATCATCTTATTAGATTTTATATTAACTGACAGAACATCTTATGGGATGAAATCTTAATGGAGTTCAATGGGATGTTCCATACTGCCTTCCTCATATGAAGCCTTGGTCCCTGGCTTTATCGTACTGCCCAGCAATTCAGGTTGTATGAAGGGAGACATTACACTCCACCCCCGGCCCTATAATCATCAACCTCCATTGCTACTTAGCGACATCTATAAATGGCTAACCCTACAAAAAAATTAGGAAGTTGGTTTTTAAAAGACCAATCAAAGGCCCTCTTATTGTTTACCTCAACACTTTTGATGACAGTATTCCCAGCCCTGTCTACTTGATTGTTGTACTTTCCTTGCACTCCTTTCAGGATGTATTGCACTCATTGAGCCTGAACCTCAGCTGTGTTCTTGTTCTCAGCCATATTGTTTTGATGTTGTTTACAATTGTGATTGTTATTATATTTTATCTGATGTTTTTAATTGGTTGTTTTCTATTTGTAATTTTTGGGCTTGTCCCTTGTAAGCCACCCCGAGTCCCCTTGGGGAGATGGTTGGCGGGTATAAAATATATATATATATATAAAAAATAATAGTTGCTGTTATTAAGCTCCTTTAAAAGAAAAAGAGGTGTTCTGTATAGATGGGAGTTGTTCTATCTCTGGAGATTTGTAATATGGTATAGAAGGTTTATGTAGTAACAACAATGGATGAAATAGGATCCCACCAGGGCAAAGGGGGACAGGTGGGTGGAAGAGTGATCTTTCATTTGCTTATCGATGAATAAACGACCCTTTCTCTGTCTGAGCAGCCCAGAAAGGAAGATTATTCCACCCTGGTAACCTAAAAGAAGCATTAACCCCTTCTTCTCTCTCTTATGGCCAGGAAGCACCAAAGAGTTACCACCACAACAGATTTTTAAACAGGCATTACAAAAAGTCAGAAGTGGCACAAGTGAAAGCGGTACCACACTGAACTATATATGTCAACCCAAGGTTTGGGAATCACTTTCTGTCAAAACTATTGACTTCATACACCAGTATGTATTTTCTATTAATCTTGTACATAGAAATGAGGAAAATGTACATATATGACCAAGTGATTCATACATAGTAAAGGTAAAGGTTTCCCTCGACATTACATCTAGTCATGTCCAACTCGGGGGGGGGGGGTCATCTCCATTTCTAAGCCAAAGTTCATGTGGCCATCATGACTGCATGAAGCACCGTTACCTTCCCGCAGGAGTTGATCTACTCACATTTGCATGTTTTTGAACTGTTAGCTTGGCAGAAGCTGGGCCTAATAACGGGAGCTCACCCTGCTACCTGGATTCAAACTGCCAACATTTTGGTCAGCAAGTTCAGCAGCTCAGTGGTTTAACTTACATTAATGCTAATTCTAATCGCTCCTCTCTGTTTAATTTTATCCTCAAAACACCCCAAATTTAAAATGTTCAGAGTCGCCCAGGTTTATAGAGAATTTGAGGCATTTATTCTCTCTTAAGTCTAACCCAGAGAGGGAGAAAACACTAAAACTTTACATTATCTTTTGAAATTGAAATTACAGAGAAAGAATGATATTGATGTGGCCTATATTATTGTGGTGCAGAGATTACTGTATTCCATATCCTGGACTGATTTTCCAGCTAGTATACTTACCATACTTGATCTCCACTTCCCCAAACACAAAGCACCCAATTACTTGCCCTACTCTTTTGTTCATGTTTTCTCCATATCTTAGAACTGTTGCTTCTCTTTCTATTTGTCATACACCCACATGTCTCACCCTACATGTGGCTCATGAGCTGCTTTGATTCTTTTTGTTACTACATTGAAACCTTATGCATAATGATGGAAGGGTTGCTATGGAGATTATGTCTGACTTGTGATGAGGAAAATCTATTGTGTTTAAGATTGTTCTCCATATTAATGACCTGAGAATCTTTTTTTGGCTTTCATCCTCTGGGAATGGAGAAATAGCAAGAACTAACTGCACTGAAATCAAACCCTCAAAACAAAAAGAAATGTACAGAACAAAGTAATTTTGATTGTGTTGCACACAGAGGCCAAACTTATTGCTTGCAGATAGTAGATAACTGAGCATAGTAGAAACTTGATGGCCTTGTAGCTGCTGTATAAGAAAAACTTTGAATTATCTGCACAGTTAATTTTCACTGCTTCTCAAATGCCATGAGAGACTGCAAGTAGTTCCAACTGTATCTACCCAATGAAATAATCTCAGTTTATGTATGTTTGAGGCAATGTGAAAACTTCGAACATAGTCTGCCCCAAATCAATCATGTACTTTTTGAAGGCTGTTGAATTTCACACTCCCCCCTCTACCCCCAATCCAAGTTTAGAAATCCAAGATGGATTATTGCTCACAATTTAATAGTGATTCGGATCATCCAGTTAGAGCAAAACAATAGCTGAAAGCTAAGCGTCAGATTCTAACAAGGCAAGACATATGGGTTCAACACCCCCCCAATTAGATTTAAAACCCCAGTTTACTCATGAATTTTAACTGGTTAACCAAATCCCCATGTTACGTCTATGACAGTGGTTCCCAACCTGTGGTCTGTGGACCTCCAGTGATCTGCAAGAATAAAAAGGTGGTCTGTGGCCTCACCATTCCTACACTGTTACCTCAAAACCATGCAGCAGCAAGAGTAACTGGTCTTGCAGCAACAAGAGTAACTGGCTTTGCGAAACCCTTTATAGTGTTGCTGTGTTGTATTGAGGGCAGAGACTGCCTGTGTAAACCGTCCCCAGTCATTGGATGAGGGGCGCAGTGGTTTCAGTATGTGAGTGAAGGTACTGCAGCTCCCATCTTCCATGGTCCCTCCTCCTTCAAACTGCAGTAGAAGATAGAGTGGGTCATAGGGGCTCTGTGTGCCAAGTTTAGTCTTGATCAGTCATTGGATGAGGGTCGCAGCAGTCTCGGGAAATGAGTAAAGGTACTTCAAGTCCCATCATGCATGGTCCACCTCCTCCAAACTTCACCAGGATGTTGGTGGGTCATGGGGGCTTTGTATGCCAAGTTTGGTTTTTGATCAGTAACTGGATGAGGGTCGCAGTGGCTGGGAAGTGAATGGAGGT
>JARBWK010000002.1:129897887-130003952 GCA_030556195.1 Anolis apletophallus
TGAATATTTTGCTGCACAAATGGAGTTGAGAATCTACGGAAGTCTTGGCACGCTGTAGTTATTCTCACTGGAGCCAAGAACTCTGTGGCTGTGGTTGTTCCTTGGTGTTCTCTAACTTTCTGGTTGTGTCAAAATGTGGCATCAAAGATATGGGGCAGAAAACCTCTTTGATCTCTAGAGGAAGTAGAGGGCTTTTCAGTTTAAAACAGGAACGATGTCTGGTCAGCAAGGGTTGGCAATGGGCTGCACATGGGACACATCTCTTTGAGCTGGGACAAAGAGTAAAGCTTAAAAACCATTGAAAATATGTAACTTACAATGGCACTGATAAGCAGGTAAAACTTAATATATACTCATACAAGTCTAAAACTTTTAGTCAAAAATCAATGAAAGCACTAGGTCAGGAACCATACACTTCTCTGAGATGAGTGAAGGCGGAAAACTGTGAACTTAATCTGCAGGAAGAAACTAAAAGAAGCACTATCTCCCTTGCACTCTGTGCTGTGGTGTTGCTATTTGAATGCCTGGCTAGGGGATCACTTGTGGTGATGACCAGGTTGCTGAACCTGGGGCAACATAGAAGCTTTCTACCCTCTGTGGAATGAGCCTCGACTTATCCACAGATCAAATCATGATTTTGGGCCCCAAAGCCTGTCATGAGGTTAACTTATAAATAAGTATATGTAGTAAAATCGCTTTCATATTAGAAGGAAATTTGCAATATATTGGAAGATAAATTTCAAGCATAGCACTGTAAAATACATATTTCACTCCTAAAATTGAAAGTTGAATTTGAGGAAATTCATGAATGAGTTTTCCATTCAACTCCTTTCTTGTCTGGGTGAGAAGCTCCTCCAAGAACAATATAGTAGGGTATGGGTAGAGATGCACAGGAATTGGAAAACTTCCCTATCAGGTAGAATTTTATGGCTATCAAGCCCAGATGGATGGACTTTCTTTCACCCTACACTTAGCAGCCTCTGAGTCTTATATCACAGGTTGAAATCAGCCCATTAACTATTCACAAAGGGAAAGGAGTAGAGAATGAAGGTAAATATTTTGCATAAACTTCTTTAAGAATCCATTCATATCGATCCATTCATTGCTTAATGCTTATCCCATTCTCCATGAAGACAAACAAAATAAGCTAACATATTTATGTATACAGTGCTGTGTGATGCTGTTATTTATTTATTTAGTATTGTGCTATGCTGTTTTAAGATTTGTATGTTTTAATGAATTTCAATGTTTTCAATTTTTTTATGTTTTAAATGTGTTTATATTTATATTTATATGAGAAGATAAATATGTTGTGCTCCTATGAATTGGACTGTGTAGTAAAAGTAGGGTATAACTCAAATTACTATTGTTGTATTTATTTATTTTATTTTAAAGCATTTATATTCTGTATCCCACCCTGGAGGGACTCAGAGTGAGCACAACTTACAAACTGCAGAAGCAAGTAGGGACATAAATAAAATTTATATGCATGCATAAAACATTAAAAGCATTTATCTCAATATTATAATCCTCTGCTTAAATTATTATTATCAGCAGCAGCATTGCTATATTATTATCATTTGTATTGTTATATTATTATTATTTTACTGACACACAAAAACACAGTATGTCACAGCAGATGAGATCTATATGCTGGATTTGTATCAAAAACCACAAGTCGAACACAATATTTATTGTTTCCAAATGTTGTCTGAGATCTTTTGGCATGGCACTCATTGTGTAATGACCACTGGGACTACCTGTACTGGTTTATGCCAGAGCATTTGCAGTTGATTTTGAGGTCTTGATAATGAAGCTGAGCTTTTCCTGTTGTTTTCTTAATACGGCTGTCACCAGGTATGTCACAATCGTGATGTCTGGTGTATTGTGTTCCAAAACTTAGTCAGTCTGGATTCAAAAAGTCCCACAGTATTTTTGTCTGTTCATTTTTCCACAACCTTAGTGGGTTTATTATCCCACCAATTCTTTACTGCTGGCAAAAATTGGTACTTGTGACATAACTTCAGTAAATCATTTAGACCACAGGGTTGTGTGTCTTTGTTTGTAGTCCGTCTGGCCGATTTTTGTTACGCAACAGCTGAGGATATGGTCCATGGTTTCATCAGCTTTCTTGCACAGTCTGCATTTGGGTCATCAGCTATCCCCCGGTGATTGCCACCTTGTCGTGGTGAGGGGCTTAACTGCTCAAAGGGTGCTTGAAAGCTGTGCTGGCGTAGTAGTGTAACTACCAGCAGGTTCAACCAAGCTGAGGAGTGGAACTAAAAGAGCACCTAACCCATTAGCATTATGGAGAAACAAACCAAAATGGAAGTCTATACTGGCTCGAGTCGTTTGCCAAAGATAAAAAGGACCACGGTGGTCTCCGGATTCTGGACATCCATTGGCAAAGATGAGCTACATAATCAAAATACAAATGAACAATCACAGAAGCGGCAGGAAATATACAATACTGAAAACCGCACAATAATAATAAAAATTAATATTATTATTATTTGAGGCAAAATAGTAAAAAGTTTGCTGAACTCAGTTGGGCTTCATTTGGGGGGTGGGGCAGGGACATCTTTGTATTTTATGAATTGAAATTTATCTGAAAATCAAGCAACTCCATGAAGAAATACAGAAGAGACAGCATACAAAGGAATTTGCTCTTTAAACAATATTCCAGTATTACCTGAAATGTTAGACTTTATTATTTTTCTATTGAATAATATTTCTATTATATAAAGGAATGTACATTGCTGTTTTGTTAAGAATCAGAAATTACTGTACTCCTGATTTATTTTCACTTTAATTATGTCACAAACATGTATTATGTTGGAAGTTTTATTATGTTCTTGGAAGAATAACCATTTATTTTTACTTGAACTATTATGGAGGAAAAAACCAGCAGTTTACTTATTAATATATCAGTCCCTTCATTTCCCTTTATTTCTGCCGCCCCAACCATCAATTGGTTATCTGTTACTGTCGTGATCAGACCACCTTAAGAAGCCAGGCATTCTCATCCAACTCTTGCTCAGCGTAGACCATTTTGTGTTTCTAACTACAGACTCCTCTCTCTCAGGCTCAACTACAACAGTTACCTTCACTTTAACAAAACAAACAAAAAAGGAAAATGCCAGCAACAAAAGTCTTATACAGTCTAAGTGGTATAAGTGGAAGAAAAAGAAGCTACTTGTCATAAATCCCTGCTGTATTCCTGAGCTCAAGTGATAACCTTAAACAAAGCAATAAGAAATTCTATGGGAAAGCAGTAAGAAGAGCCCAGAGTGGATTATGTACCTATCGAACTTTATTTACAAATATACATTTCCAGGAATTGAGTTCACCATATGGCGGCATTCAGGGTATCAAAACATCAACAGAAGAGAGAGTGAATGAGGAAATATTCAATGATTTTTCTCTCCAAAGCATCAAACTATTGCTTTGGCAGCCAACCATTTGAAAAGTAATATGGCTGTTCACCAAGCTGAGCAATGATAGTCTTCAGTAATTTTATAAACTCCCCAAATCAATCATGTACTTTTGAAGGCTGAATTTGAATTTCACACTCCCCTCTACCCCCAATCCAAGTTTAGAAATCCAAGATGGATTATTGCTCACAATTTAATAGTGATTCGGATCATCCAGTTAGAGCAAAACAATAGCTGAAAGCTGCGATCAGATTCTAACAAGGCACGACATATGGGTTCAACACCCCCCCCCCCCAATTAGACTTAAAACCCCAGTTTACTCATGAATTTTAACTGGTTAACCAAATCCCCATGTTACGTCTATGACAGTGGTTCCCAACCTGTGGTCTGTGGACCTCCAGTGATCTGCAAGAATAAAAAGGTGGTCTGTGGCCTCACCATTCCTACACTGTTACCTCAAAACCATGCAGCAGCAAGAGTAACTGGTCTTGCAGCAACAAGAGTAACTGGCTTTGCGAAACCCTTTATAGTGTTGCTGTGTTGTATTGAGGGCAGAGACTGCCTGTGTAAACCGTCCCCAGTCATTGGATGAGGGGCGCAGTGGTTTCAGTATGTGAGTGAAGGTACTGCAGCTCCCATCTTCCATGGTCCCTCCTCCTTCAAACTGCAGCAAGATGTAGAGTGGGTCATGGGGGCTCTGTGTGCCAAGTGTGGTCTTGATCGGTCTTTGGATGAGGGTCGCAGCAGTCTCCGGAAATGAGTAAAGGTACTTCAAGTCCCATCATGCATGGTCCACCCTCCTCCAAACTTCACCAGGATGTTAAGTGGGTCATGGGGGCTTTGTATGCCAAGTTTGGTTTTTGATCAGTAACTGGATGAGGGTCGCAGTGGGCTTGGGAAGTGAATGGAGGTACTTGAAATCCCATCCTTCATGGTCCGCTCTCCTCTAAACTGCAGTCGGATGGAGTGTGGATCATGGGGGCATTGTGTGCCAAGTTTGGTCTTTATCAGTCTTTGTTCAGGGCCGCAGTGGTCTGTGGGGAATGAAGGGTTTAAAAGTACTACAAATCCCATAATCAATTAAGGTACTTCAAGTCCCATCATCCATGGTCCACCCTCCTCCGAACTGCAGTAGAAAGTGGCATGGGTCATAGGGGCTCTGTGTCCCAAGGTAGGTTACTGTCAATTCAGGCCATACACAATGTCCCATTAACTGAGGCCTAGTCAGGAAAATCAAGTTAATGAAGTCTTACTGTCAATTTTGGGCCTGGTCTGTGATTTGTAGGGGCTACAGTGTTGTCTGGGAAGTAAATGGGGTGAAGGTACTGCAAATCCCATCATTCGTGGCCCATCCTGCCCTAAACTCTTTTTTGGGACCTGTAATGTACTGGCCTGCTCTGCTGGTGTTTGGTAACTTTAAAAGGCCAAATGCCAGGCAGCCGTTTTCTAAAAGTGTAGTCGAGCCAGGAAGCCCCAAACCCAAAAAGAACCAACCGCAGAGAGTCCCCAGTATTCCTCTTGGCCCATGGCCCAAGTTGCACCAGTACCAAGCCTTTTTTCCTTTTCTGCCTCACCTGGTCCCATACACCACTACATCAACCTTGTCCCTCCCAGGAAACCCAGCCACCATTACCTCCCATCTCCACATTTACAACACTTCATACAGCACATAGCATGGAAGACATTTTGGTCACACGTTACAAAACAATAAATAAACACTCTGCCATTTCTCCCATCGTTTCCTCTTCTCTCTTCCTCTCTCCCTATCCTTTCTCCGGCCTGGGGGAAGCATATCCCAGCTCAAAAACGACAGCTTTTGGGGCAGTTTGGCCCAAAGAGATCTCTTCAGGGGGTGGGTGATGGGCAGAGATTGATGCCAAAAGAAGATCTAGTTCTCCCAAGTACTGTGCCTCTATTTGCCTTTTTCTGATTGTTTTTCTTCTCCTGGACTGCTCCTGACGCTTCTCCCTGGCTGATTGAGCCAAGAAGCCTCGCTATTCATCATGGACCCTCCCTGCCCTGGGAAAGATAGTTTCATCAAGGACCCTGAAGCGAACTCAAGATCCCTTCCTGGCTGGAAGCAGCCAGAGAGCCAAAAAGTACATCTATGGGCTTTTGAGAGGTTTTGAACCTGCAGCCCAAGCCTTTGCAGGCTGGGATATGTAGTTCGCCCAAGGACACGGATCATAGACTCATTTCTGTACCCCTGTATCCCTGTACATACAGTGTGGCTTCATATGTTTTCCTTTGACTCTTTGTAACACTTCCCCACCCCATCCCACGTTTGTTAGTTAAGAAAGAAGGATTGCTTTGGAATGTTTACTTTGTTGCTGAGAGGAAATGTTGCCAAGCCCTTTCCACACCTCTTTGTTGACCACCATTTCATATTGCATGCGTTGCCCGGTCAGAATCTTGTTATGGAAATTGAACTCTTGTTTCAACTCCACGTCTGACCGGATCCGGAGGCAGTTTCGCCAGTCTGAGTCGTCAAGCTTAACTTGCCTTTGGAAATTGGACAAAAGATGATTGAATTGCATAACGAATGACACATCTGGCCTCGGAACCCAGGTGTGCTTCACAATAGAACTTTTTGCCACCCAGGATCCAAATGAATTATCTTCATTGGATCTCTTCCTTTTCTTCTCCTTCTTCCTCATTCACATATGGGGGGAAGCACATAGACTCAGTAATCGCATCATCAAAAACAATAGCAAAAACTGGATTCTGTTGCCTTGGGCTATCACCTGGCCAAAGGCCTCTTTGTCCTCTTTCATAATCCTTTCCTGATGACAGCTTCACCTAAGCCTTCCTTCCTGGAACTCCATATATGGCCACAGACCTCTGAATGGCCGAAGCCAGCAAGTGGGAGCGAGCGCTGATAGGCTCCCTGGAACTGACCGGCCTCCCGCCCATCAGCTGGCCTCAACGTTCCAACCAATCACCAGCAGAGCCGGCCAGGAGGAAGTGGGCGGAAATTCAATTGTTTTGACAGTTCTGTAACCTTTAAAAACCAATGTTTTGAATGTATATGCATGCGTTCTTTGCGGGAATCAGGGTATTGCGGTTCGCATCCTCTCAGCTGAGCAGAATAAACAATTTCGTGGCATCTACCTTGCAGTATTGGTGAGCATAATTGGATCTACGGGAGGCGGGTAGGCTACGAGGACCTAGCTGCTCCGGGCTCGCCAGGTTAACCGAACCCTCGCGGCCTCTGTCCCACAGTCGGTCTGCGGGACTTGTCCGGTTGTTCGACAACCGGTCTGTGGGATTGTCTGGTTGTTCGACAACAAAAGCGGAGGGGGAGGAGAAAACAGGAATCCATTTTGTTTTAAGAACATAAGAACATAAGAAGAGCCATGCTGAATCGGGCCTCAGCCCATCTAGTCCAGCATTCTGTGTCACACAGTGGCCCACTAGTTGTACACAGGGATCTCTAGCAGAAAGGAGGGCAAAACCCTCACCTGCTCCCGACCCCCCACAACCAGTGCCCGGGGAAAATCCTGCCTGCCTCCATCAACACAGAGGTGGCACTTGGATGTCCATTTCAGTAACTACTGTTTCCCTTGGTATCCATGAATCTGTCTAATCCTGCCTTGAAGCTGTCCAGGCTGACAGCTGTCACAACCTCCTCTGGAAGTGAGTTCCATGACCCAATGACCCTCTGGGTGAAGAAATATTTCCCTTTATTAGTCCTAACTTTCCTACCTTGGAGCTTCAGGGAGTGCCCCCTAGTCCTAGTGTTGTGTGACAGAGAAAATATTTTTTCTTTATTCACCTTTTCTATCCCATGCATGATTTTATACACTTTGATCAAGTCACCTCTTAAACGCCGTATTTCAAGGCTGAAAAGACCAAGGCGTTGCAACCTGATTTCATAAGGGAGCTGCTCCATCCCTTGGATCATTTTTGTTGCCCTTCTTTGTACCTTTTCCAGTTCCGTTATATCCTTCTTGAGGTGCGGTGACCAGAATTGTACACAGTACTCCAGATGTGGCCTTACCATAGATTTGTAGAGAGGCAATACAACATTTGCCGACCTATTTTCGATTCCCTTCCTGATCATGCCAAGCATAGAATTTGCTTTTTTCGCTGCTGCAGCGCACTGGGTTGACATCTTCATTGAGCTGTCCACCAAAACCCCAAGATCCCTTTCCTGGTTTGTCTCGGAAAGCTTTGATCCCATCAGTTTATAAGTGTATTTGGGGTTCTTTGCCCCGATGTGCATGACTTTACACTTGTTTAGGTTAAAATGCATTTGCCACTTTGTTGCCCATTCACTCAATTTCGAGAGATCTTTCACAGAGCCAAGTGGAATGTTGATGGTGCATATTTTCCCTCAGTGGGAAGCAATCCTGTTGTTTGAATGTTGGGTCTTGAGGGTTCTGTGTGCCAAGTTTGGTCTTGTTATCTCATTGTTTGGGGTCGCAAAGGGGTCGCAAAGTGTTTTGGCCTTAAACTCCCACCAGGCCTGACTGGCTCAGGCCTTTTCCTTGCCCCCACCCCCACTCTGCCACTTTAGAGCTTCGGAATGCCTTATCCTCCTCTGCCAGTTTAGAGGGTTGGAATGTTCGTATTGGCTGGCCAATAGAGGCGTTATGCAAATGCTCCCTCACTGGCAACCAATAATGTTGTCAGAATGTAGAGGCCGGGAGCCAATCAGAATGCTGCCACATACATACATACATACATGCATACAAACACACATACACACACACACATACAAACTTTCCGCTTTATTAAGTTATAGAGATAGAGATGGTTTTCTGTGGGCAAGCAGATGGTGACTACTGGATGGCATACTGTATGTTCTGTATCAGAAACTAGAGCTGATGTGGTATATCCAGACCAAAAACTGATTCGCAGTCCTTTTGGTATTAATGTTGGAGCATGGTTCCTGGTCAAAGAGGTATCTGGTCAAGTGCTTCCTGGTCAAAAAAAAGGTTGGGAATCACTGGTCTATGAGAAGCAAAATTAGAGTTCCTTTAGATCTACAAGCACTAACTCAATAAAATGTTGAGAATTTATTCACACTATCATTACCTACCTTTCCACCAATTTACACTGCAATAGCAGCAATAGCCAATGTAATGGAAGCAACCGAATTTTGACGTTGTGGATGTTTAATCAACATTTTCAAAGTGAAGACCATGTAATCCCCCAAAGCTGAATTGGACTCCTCAAGTTAAACTCCATAAGAAATATTTAAGTTTGAATACAATGTTTCCAGGTATATAACAACAATGATATTTAAAAGTGTATATTTTAATTTCTCCTAAACTATCAAATATGATGTTGAATAACTTGGTACCAGATTAAAGGTATTTTTATGTAATTTATAAAAATGAAATAATATGTGGCTGAAACCCATTCATAAAATGAAAAGTGTGTAACACAGTACAAACAAGAGCCAAGGTTACATCCATTGAGACTGTATCAGCTACAGTACCCATGTTAAGACTAGTATTACTAAGTTTGCATTTAATCAATAGGTAGTGAAGTTGGCACTAATCATTGCAGTATAGACTTCTGTTACTACTATGTATCGTAAAGATGTGCTTAATATTATTTTAATCAAGTACTACTCAAGCAAAATACAATGAAGCAACCTCACCTCTGAAATCTCCAATGAAGTTAAAGAGAAATCTGTAGGAATAATACTTGGGCCCTTAAATAAGACCATAAGTCAATGAACACTGCCATCATTTTATCTTTCATATTAATCATTTGCTTTAATCCTTAAAAGAACATGTCAGCACTTTTATGGTACAATTGCAGAGCACCTTCCTAGCTTTTATTCTTTATAGGGTTTTTTTTCCAGTGTAGTTGCTTGTTTAAATATCCTTCAAAGTGCCATGAAATGTGACAAATTTGTTAAAATATACAGTGGAACAGATGGGTAAGTGTAGCTTGTGGGGCATAGTGAATTTTGGATTCAGTGCAGACTTCATAACAACATTCAGAAACATATGCTCACCCACTGTATGGTGTTCATCTTTTGGTTCTGTAACCTTTAAATGGTATATTTAAAGGTAGTAAATTGCAGTAAATGTTGTAAAATTAAAATATTACTCACCTCCCTCACTCATCATATCTCAATGGAGCGGATATAAACCTAACTATCGAGTTTAGTGGAGCAAAGAGTGCACCAGTTCTACGTAAATAAAGAGACATGGTGCTGAACACAAACTCATGCTTTTCCTGCACAGGTGAGCAAAGTGTGACCCTTGTACTACTCTGCTGTTTATGTGACCCCTGAACCAGGGTTGGCTTTTTGGCCAAAACCAAAGAGTGAACATTTCTAGAGCAGCAATTCATCCTTAAAACAGGCTTGTTTCGTAATAACAAAAAAAAAGACCAATTCTGCAGAACTAGAAGTAGACTTCCAGACACATTAGGAAGGAAAATGTGGGAATGCTTTTGTCCCAATTTGTATGATTCCTACAGGATTCCAGAGATAAACATTATCCCCAAGACTCAGGCCCATAGCCAGGATTTTGATTCGGGGGGAGCTGAGTCTGAGTGAGTCTGAGTGAGAGAGGATCTACCCTAGCAAACCTTTTGCATTGTTAACCCAATACCCCCATGCATATGGGATATATTGAGCATGGTGATTAGATCATGATATGAATAAACCAGAGTGCAGTGAGGGCCCAGGCACGGATACGGATACGGATACCACTGTGCCACGTACCAGTAAGGCCTTTTCGCAGACCACCCTGAGAATTTCAGGGGGGGCTGAAGCCCCTCAAGCCCCCCCCCCAGCTACGGGCCTGCCAAGACCCATTGTAATTTACCTGTCCAATGTACTGTGATGCTGGATATGATAAATACACATAAACAGATACAAGTTAGTTGGTTGACTGACCTACCTAAAAGCAGAAGTTGACCATTTATTTATTTATTTATTCAGCTTAATACACCGCTCTCTCCGGAGCTCAGAGCTGTTTACAGCAGTAAAATACCAGATAAAAACACGAAACAACATTATAAAAACCATAAAGACACATTGAAGGTTCTATAGATTCCTAGGAAGAATACATCTTTAAAAATATTTAGGACCTCCAGTGAGATTCTAGGGTCAATATCTAGTGGAATCTGACCACAGAAAAGGACCTCATAACATTTGGAAAATTCCCCATCATAGAACACTTCTCCGATGCAGCCATCATGGAACCCGCTGGCTCTCATCACTTGATGCACAACTGCTTCTGGCGATGCTCCATGATGGCTGTGTTGGCGAAGTGTTCCATGACGAGGAATTCTGAAGATAGGAGACTACCCGTATTCAGATTAAAAATCACGGGGACAGGGCAGGAGCACGTTGGAAAGGTACACTCAGTGGCGTGTGATGGGCAAGTCAATGATGCAGGTGATGTGGGGAGTGGGTAACGGATTCGCCCTGCTGCCCCATGATTTTGCCCTGCTGCCCTACAGATCTCCCCCTTCCCACTGTTCCATGCATCAAGGACTACCACATGATGAGGTCCCTAAAGAAGTGTTCTTTCAGACAGACAGAGAGAGAGAGAGAGAGAGAGAGAGAGAGAGAGAGAGAGAGAGCTTCAAAAAATTCAAGTTTTCCCACTTTTGCAAGCATCTTGCATCTCTAACCCCAGCTATTCTGGAGTGCTGACTGCATAAATACTATGAACCACAACAATTGTGATGGTACTTGTCCCTTTAAGATATATACAGAAATAAATGACAAATCTTTACACAAGTGGCTCCTCAAAAGACTTTGAAGAAGTGGCAATTTACTACAGTGTGTGTATGTATTTTGTGTGATGTGTGCTGTGCTCTGATAATATTGGCAAGCAAATATGAAAAATAATGTGGAAATCAACTGAAAGGCAGCACTCTCTAGACAATATGGGGAACTGGAAACATACCCTTGATTAATTTTAACAATATTCTCTGGACATAAACAGGGTAAGTGAAAGGGTGTTATGAAAAGGGCTTTTAATTTGTGTGATAAATTGATGCAGTCCATTAAGTTTAATGAGTCTCATCAGTACATTCTTAGAGCAGTTTTTAAAATTCTATCACAGATTGATATAAACAAATTAAGTAAATGAACAGCAATGATCTTACGCTTCTAAATGAAACAAGGGACATAATAATGTCTATTGTTAAAGCTCTATTATTTTGCCATTTGGATAGCAGTGGTGACGGTTTTAATTATATATTTTAACTCATTTCTCCCTATTCCAGCCTTATGTGAACATATTATCTATTTCATCTTTATAGGGTAAGCCCTCATATATATGTATATTAGGAAACAATTATTTCAGCTAAAATAATCATAAAATTTAGCATGTACTTTGATGATAAGCATTTCATTGAATTTGACTGACACACCTATAGTTTGCTAGGTGAAATCCTATCTAACTCTGTTCTACCCAGAATATACACGCAAACATATACACCTTTGCTTGAGGTCTTCATTGACAAGTTAACGTATCTGGCTTAAAAGTCAGAGTTTGTTTTGTCTAGTCTCCTATGCAAAACAGAGAGGTTATAAATGAACCTGTCTTTAAGCAGTATAACCCTACTTTGTGGGCAGCACCAATTCTAGTTGTTGAGGAAACAACTAAGTCTTGTAGCCCATTAAAGAGTAACTAGAGGGTTTTACTGACGTAATCCACCCCAGCAGATATTATAGCATAGCTGTTTTCTTTGTATATTAACATATATCCAAATAATGTTGCTTAGAGAAGGCATTTCTTCTAGGACCAGGTTAGCTGAAAGATTCTGGGAATGGTACTCTAAAACAGTGTTTCCCAACCTTTTTTGAGCCATGGCACACTTTTTGCATTTACAAAATCCTGGGGCACACCACCAAATAAATGACACAAAATGACACTCTAACACAGTAATACATATAGTTAATATGTTTTAAATGTATTTATACATTCAGTGTGAAACCTGGGCCTGTTTCGATGAACACAACATAGATATCCTGGCAGGAATGGCAGAAAGACACACACGAAGGTCTTGCTCAACAGCTGTCAGTCTCTCTCTCTGTGTTTAGAAAAAATGTGTCCATATAGCTTCAAAGCAGTCCACTAGTACTGTTCTTATGCATCAGTACACCTCATGAAACAATAATGAGGCTTCCACCTTCAATATATATGCTCCTGTACATTCCAGGTGGGCATTAGACGAGTCCCTCGTGTATAACTGGTGAACAGGAGAGTTGTTACACAGTCACTAGAAAGGCTATCACGTCCAGCCAATGGCAAATGTAGTAATAGTTGGTACACAAACACAAAAATGGCCGAAGGAGGCGGTGCCCCAGCCCCTTCTTCTTCACCGCCTGGCCCTTCCTCCTCCCCCTGCAAGCAGCAGCAGCAGGAGTTCAGCAGGAGGGGGAAGAAAGGGGGTAGAGGTTTTTCCGCGGCACACCAGGTGAATGCTCACGGCACACTAGTGTGCCGCGGCACAGTGGTTGGGAAACACTGCTCTAAAAAGTTTATTTTCCCATCTCTGTGGCAAAAGCCAAGATACTGATCAAGCAAAATATTCTGAGTAGCATTGTTTTTTGCTCCATGCCAAGGCTTTGTGCCCTCCAGCATCTATCTTCTGATGCCAATTCCTAAATTCTTGACCCAGGGCTACCCATGCTATGAATCTCCAGGTTGCAACTGCCTTCTTATTTGTCTGAACAATGTGATATGGATATAACTATTGACAGACCCTTCCTCATACACGGTTATCCAAAATTATTTTAAAGCCATCTAATTATAGCAGTTTGGCATCACTTTGACTTCTATAGCTCCATCCTATGGAATCCTGGGACGGGTCATTTGTTGTAGCACCACAGCTCTCTGATAGAGAAGGGCGAAATCTCACAATACTAAAAGTCCCAGAATTCCATAGCACTGAGCAACAGCAATTTATGTGGCATCAGACTGTCATAATTCTGCAGTATGGATAAAGCTGAACACCATCACAAAGCATATGCCATGATTATATGGAGAAAGAGGCAAGGTGCAGATTAGTTTCACCATCATGCTTGTTGTAAATAGATAGAGCCGTCTTTTCCTCCTATTCCTCTTAACAACGGAAAAGGGTATTATCAAGTAGCCTGGTGGTAAAATTCTGATTTTCTTTTTTAAAAAATAGTACCTTTATAGAGAATTTACATACAAATACTTAAAAGGGTCCTGGGGAGAATGAGGGTTAAAGTTGGTATGCCATTGCCCAGGGCTTGTAGATGAGTGACTGGAGATTGCTGCTAATTCTTTGCCCTGGGGATAGCCGGATGCCTTCCTCTCAGGGAGAGCTTTCCCACAAAAGTCCATGAATCAAGGTTCTTTAGGATAATCCAACAGGTTTTATTTTAGAAGTCACAAAAACAGATGACAGGCTCTTAATCAGCTAGAAAGACAGTTGAAGTAAATAGATCAATTGGCTTACAGTTCCTTTCAGTCTCAGTCCATGGGTTTGGGAGAAGCCGTCCCTCCTTGTCTCTGGTCAAACAACTGTGAAAGTTGAATGACCCCAGCAGCTGGACCGCTATGGTGAAGGTCGAGCCTTTCCTATGAAGGCCCAGAGCTGTCTTCAAGGCGGCTGGAGTTCCACACTTGCGTCCAGACCTTCCAGTATGCCTAACAATGGCGACTGAACTCCAGTTATGGTTGTTATCTGAGGAATAGTGGCAGGCCAGAGCTGAGGCTCTGCAAAATGCAGCCCCGTCCCTGCAGCGTTGAAATCCCTGGTGGTCACTGAACAAACAGAGTGGTTCCCCCCCTTTTTATAGCTTTCAAAATTGGAGGGAAACCCTGAGATGCTGATTGGAGGAATCTCTGGGGTGGTATTTTGGAGGGAAAACTAAGAAGCTGAGCTCCCTCCCACCCAAGAAAAACAACAAAGAGGCCTTAAAACAAAATGGAGGCCTGTTAACTTAGCAAATTCACATAAAAAGTAATCATACACTTTCAATATGAATAGGCCAAGCTTTGCGCAGGCCACAACAGTTGGCAAAAGATGTCTGGGAGAGGAGGATGGATGGAAAAGGGGATATTTATTTATTTATTTATTTATTATTCGGGCTTCTATGCCGCCGACTCCCGGAGGCTCGCGGCGGCTCACAGGAGCCGAAGGCACAATAAAATACAGAGCAATAAAAACAATTAAAAACAACAGTAACACAATAAAAAGCAATGACGCAATTCCAGGATGAGCGGGACCTACCCGCCGAAGGCCTGCTTAAACAAGTAAGTTTTGCAGGCCCGTCTAAACGGGAGCAAGTCCTTCATGGCCCGGGTTCCCGCCGGAGGCGTTCCACAGCGTGGGAGCTATGACAGAGAACGCCCTCCGGCGGGTAGATGTTAGTCTTGCAAGCTTCGCCGAAGGTACCTCCAAGAGGTTGGCATCCTCGGACCGTAGTGATCTCGAAGGGCAGTATGGGGTGAGACGGTCCCTCAGATACGCTGGCCCCAGACCGTGCAAGGCCTTAAAGGTGAGAACCAACACTTTGAAGGCAATCCGGTGCTCAATTGGCAGCCAGTGCAGATCCTGCAAAACAGGTGTTATGTGGCAGCCTGCTGGGGTGCCAGACAGGACCCGGGCGGCAGTGTTCTGCACCAGCTTGAGCTTCCGGGTCGCTGACAGAGGAAGGCCAACGTAGAGCGCGTTGCAGTAATCTAGCCTTGAGATGACCGTGGCTTGGATCACCGTGGCCAGGTCGTTCCGGGAGAGATAGGGGGCCAGCCTCCTTGCCTGTCGTAGATGAAAAAATGCAATCTTGCTGACCGCAGAGACCTGAGCCTCCATGGTCAGCTGGGTGTCCAAGTGGACCCCCAGGCTCTTAACGGAAGACGATGGGCATAACGCCACACCGTCCAGGGTCAGAAGCTGGACATCTACCTCGCCCGGGCGGCCCAACCACAAGATCTCCGTCTTCGCCGGATTCACCCTCAACCTACTGGCTCGCAGCCATCCAGTGACAGCTTCGAGGCAATGTTGGAAATTATCGGGGACGGATCTCGGCCTGCCCCCCATCCTCAGGATGAGCTGGGTGTCATCAGCGTACTGGTGGCACTCCAGCCCATAACTCCGCACCAGCTGTGCAAGCAGCTGCATGTAGATGTTGAATAACAGAGGGGAGAGAATGGCCCCTTGCGGAACTCCACAAACTAATGAGGAGCCCTCGGAGACCACCTCGCCCCTCCTCACATGCTGAGACCGCTGGTGGAGGAAGGAGGTCAGCCATTTAAGGGCTGTCCCCCTCACTCTAGCCATGGCCAGGCGGTGGATCAATAGATTGTGGTCGACCGTGTCAAACGCTGCCGTGAGGTCCAATAACACGAGCAGCGCAGACCCGCCTTGGTCGAGCTGGCAGCGGAGTTGGTCTGTGATGGAGACCAGAACCGTCTCTGTCCCATGCCCCGAACGGAAGCCGGACTGGAAGGGGTCTAGCCATGTTGCATCATCTAAGAAGGACTGCAACTGCTCCATTACTGCCCTCTCAACTACCTTCCCCAGGTACGAAAGATTCGACACTGGTCGGTAGTTGGAGGGAACCGCAGGGTCTAATGACGGTTTCTTCAGTAATGGAGCTACCACCGCCTCTTTCAAGCACTCTGGAAAAACTCCTTGCTCAAGGGAGCTATTTATGATATTCAACAGAGGCCCACGTAACCCCTCCAGGCAAGATCTAACAAGCCAGGAGGGGCACGGGTCGAGGGAGCAGGTGGTAGGCCTAGTCGCAGCCACTATCTTATCAACAGCATCTGCGTCCAGTGGCCGAAACCGGTCGAGGGTGGGCCTGGCGGAGGGCCACGGGGTCTCAAGCTCTCTTACTGTGTCAACCGTGGCTGGAAGGTCCCGGCAGAGGCTCAGTATCTTGTCTGTAAAAAAGCTCTGGAAAGCACCGGCAGTAAGGGCCTGATCACTGTTTTTTGGGACAGTAGGGACCGTCGTCAGAGACCGAATTACCTTAAACAGTTGAGCCAGGCGTGAGCTGGCAGACGCTATCAAGGCGGAAAAGTACCCATTTTTGGCCGCCTTGACAGCGCGCTCAAGGCAGATAGAAGGATAGAAGGGTTCTAATGGGGTGGGAAAGTTGGGAAGAGGGTGTGGGGGAGTAGATAGGATAGCCGCACTTGAAGAAAAGAAAATAATAATAAAATAAAATAATAGTAATAGTAATGAAAAAGAAAAGAAAGTTAAAAAGAAAAGAAAAAAGAATTCTTGACTTCCACATTCTTTTTCCCCGCATCTTAATCTTCCTCCCCCCCCCCTTGCATCCTAAAAGTTTTATTGAACTAAGACACTTCCCTTTAACGTCTTATTCATTGTGGAACCTATTTATGAAAATAAGCCATCTCCTTCCGAAAATTTATGGTGGTAGTGGATTCTGTTGTGCTTTCATATACTCTTTAAACAGTGCCCAATCTGTGGGCCTTATAGGTTTCCCCCCTAATTCTTTCAAATAAAAGGTCAGTCTATCCTTGTCCATTATTTCCCATACTTCGTTTTCCCATTCTTCTTTTGTTGCCAATTAATTCGATTTCAATTTCCTTGCGAGTATGATCCTTGCCGCAGTAGTCAGGTAAGTGAATAGTATATCTTTATTTTTGTCTAATTCAATGTCTTCATCTGTAATTCCTAACAGAAAATAGTCTGGCTTTAATTGTATTGATACTTTAAAGATCTTCTGACAAGACTCCTGGATCATCTTTCAATATTTTTTTCCACTTTTGGGCAGGTCCACCACATGTGGAATAGTGTCCCTACCTGCGATTCACACTTCCAACATTTGTTGTGTGCCTTCTTATACATTAGCCCTAGTTTTTGTGGGGTGATGTACCAGCGATAAAAGATCTTGAACCAATTTTCTTTTAATTCTATTGCATAAGTGTATTTTAATTTTTTATTCCAGATCTGTTCCCATTCCCTTAAATTTATTGTCCCGCCCACATTTCTGGCCCATTTGACCATACATTATTTTACTAATTCAATCTCCATGGACCATTCCAATAGTTTATTATAAATCAAAGTTATGTTCTTTTTATCTTTTTGCAATAGCAACTCCCAAAGGTCATCTTTTTCAGCGAAACCTATCTCTTTGTCCTTGTTAACATATTCCTTTAGTTGAAAATATTGGAACCACAAGACATTTCTCTATTGTGGTGCTACCTCTTCTTGTGATTTCAAATGAACCCTTCCCTCTTTCTTCATTAGAATATCCCTGTAGGTAGGCCACTCAGTCCAACCTAATAACCTCCTTTGTCCGGCTTCCAAGGAGAATAGCCATATAGGAGTTTTTGAGTAAAAAAAAATTCTTATATTTTTTCCTCAATTCTTATAAGTGCTGATCTTTTAAAATGGTTTTTATCTTGTTGTACCACAGGTACGCGTGCCATCCGACCCTTAGATCAAACCCTTCCAAGTTAGTATTTTGTCTCTTTTAAGTGAAACCCAGTCTTTAATCCAGGTTATCTCACTTGCTTCGAAATACAATTTGAAGTCTGGGAGGCCGAAGCCTCCTCTTTTTTAAATATCCATCATATTTTTAAATCTTATTCTTGTTTTTTCCCATTCCATATGAATTTTGAGATGTCTCTGTTCCATTCTTCAAATATTTTATTACTTCTGATAATTGGTAAATTTTGGAACAAATACAGTAGTCTTGGTAGTATATTCATTTTTATTGCCGCGATTCTGCCCATAAGTGATAATTTCATTTTTTTCCAAACATCTAGATCCCTTTTAATCTCTTTCCACTTTGCTTCATAATTGTTTTTTTAATAATTGGGAGTTTTTTGCTGTTATATGCACACCTAAATATCTTATCTTTGATGAGATTTCATATTCACCATCCCCTAGGGCCTCTTGATTTATCTTGGAAATATTTTTCATCAAAATCATGGTTTTTGTCCTGTTGATTTTAAGACCTGCTAGACTTCCAAATTCTTCAATTTTCTGTAACCATTTTTGGATACTACATCTGGGTTCTTTGATAATACAGATCAAATCTTCAATAAATGCTTTGACTTTATAATTTTGCTTCCCTATTTTTGGTCCTTTTAGATCATTATTAGCTCGTATACTTCTCAACAAGATTTCTATCAACATTATAAATATAAGTGGGGAAAGGGGACATCCCTGTCTTGTCCCTTTACTAATTTGAAAATTGTTTGTCGGTTGGCCATTGATCCAGATCTTTACACTCTGTAGACCATATATCGTAAAATTCTGATTTTCAAAGTTGCTTTGATGAAGTCTCCTTCCCCCATTTGTTCTAACCTTTCAAAACAAAGTAGGCTCAAGCAGCCTATTCTAACCAGTGTGTGAAATTGAAAAAGAATTGGTCCTTGATCCATTTAAGCCTGTCCTTGTTTACATATGTCTACCCTCTCCTTAAGCTTCATTTGTGAAGTATTGTAACAGTATAATCCTATACACACCTAATCAAATGAATACTACTATACACACCTCAGAACACAGCATTCTGTGGGACTCAGAACTCAACATTCTTGCAAAGGAATGAAATATAAATATTTCCTGACCAAATGTCATATAGCCTACAATAGCACCCTGATATATCTATACTTTCTGCCAGGGAATGAGACAGACAAACTAATATGACTATAAGTGATGTTCATGTCTCATCAGTCCTATTAGCATATTCTTAGTGTCCCACAGTATGTGTCAAGCACAGCAGTCAAAGACTGAAGTCAAGTGGTTATCTCCACCAGTTCAACCCCCAATAAGATGTACCTCTTAAAGTTGTCCTCATGTGCACCTCTTAAAGTTGTCCTCATGTGCATATAAAATAAAGAATAGGTTTTAGTTTGGAAGAGATGGTGGTATTTTCCTACAGCTGAATTATCCATCACAGTGAAGATATTCTCTGTGCCTGCAGTATGGTACAGGAGAAGTTAGTGTTTAAGGCACTCTAACATATAGAAAAAATGCCTTAAATTTCCATTGAATAGGTATGCAATTTGGAGACTGAAAATTCTGGACCACAACTAATGTCGTCACTAGTCACTGCTGGGGATTATTGGAAATGGCATTCCAAAATTGTAGAAGGATTTTCCATCCAACAGTTTCTTTATTGATGCCTTCAAGGCCATTTCCAACTTATGGTGACCCTAAGGTAAATTGATCAGAGTTTTTTGAGGCTAAGAGTATAGTTGCACAAGGTCACCCAGTGAGTTTTCATGGCCGAACAGGAATCCAAAGCCTGTTCTTGAAAGTTATGGTCCAATGCTACACCAGACTGGCTCTATCCAACAGTTTCTATTCCATGGGAATTTATTTTCCTCCTCAGACAAGCCATTAACTTTGTACAGAATATATTAACACCATTTTAGTGACTAAGAAGTCTCACAGTTTCACAACAAATGGACAAGTAACTGGAATTCTGAAATCTTCTCAATGTCCTATATTTTTCTTTCTATATTTTTACTTCATTTATTTATTTATTTATTTTATACACTGCTTTTTTTCTCTTGATTGAGACCCTAAGCAGCTTATTACCAATGCAAAACAAATATTGCTAGATTCTTACCCATCCTAGTATTTATTTGCCTTCCATGAAAGGGACCCCTTTCCTTAGGACTGCCCCTCTCCATCTGTCACTTTTCAGAAACACCCCAGTCAAATGGCTGCTTTATAATAAAACAGAGCTTGCATCTCAAGCAGTTCTTGGCCATGCCACAGACTTCAGTCAGAATGAGAAAATTTGATCTGAACTCTCAAGGATTTGCAAGACCTCCCCAGAAGTGGTGCCTGTGATGGTGAAAGAAGCAGCATGTTGTACGCAAGCTCACAGAGATGACTAACCAGGAAATACATGATATTTAAAGGCTTCAAGTGAGGTTTGTTTATTTCACAAGAAACGGTGTAATTGGGAAAGAGATCAACAGCTGGCATCTATCTGAATTTTAATGCCAAAGATATGGAGAGATCCTCTTGAGACTGAAAATTACAGCAAACGGGGTCCCTGTGTCCTTCAAGTGGTAGCATTAACTTGTACTTTGAAATGCTTATCTTCCACTTCAACAGATTATCATCTTTTCATTTCCCTCTCTGGCTGAGCATAATGATTCAAAACACTTTGAATAAGGCTGCCCAACTAAATGGCCGACATTTAAAAAACAAACAGCTATGCTACTAATTAACAAACAGTGAACGCATGTGGCCTTTTGGAGCAGATCATCAAAGCTCAAGCAAAAAATGTCATACATGAAGTCAGATAGCCAGTCTTTATGTCCAGAAACCTGTGGTGCATTCTCCTCTACTCATCTGCGTTATCCAACAATATATTTTTCCCTTCCCTCAATTAACTTGTATTCTAAGTGCTGGATCTTAATTAGATTTCCTATTAGCACTAGCATTGTCGGTGTAAAATGAGAATTAAATATTCAACTGCATGTGGATCTGTTTTAGTAAACCTGAACATCTCCATTTGGACAATAGCTGTCATCTTACCCATGGTCTGTATTATTTTGCTGAGCTCTGTCATTTCTGCTATGCAAGAAATGCTATAACCATAATATTAAGTGCCCAGGGCCAACAACCAAATGTTGCTGGGTACATACAGTGCCAGATCCTGGGAATATCCTTGTAAACAACAGCATATTCTATGCTGTTCATATAGCCCTTAAATAAGAATTACCATCTAAACCAGGGGTGCTCATAACGTCGATCGCGATTGACCAGTCAATCGCAGAGGCTGAACTGGTCAATCGCAGCCAGGACTGGATTTCTGAGGGGCGCTTCCGCCCTGCGTGTGGCGCACATCTTTCTCTAGGCTGCGTGGCCTGAGGAGAAGGGAGGGAGAAGAAGGAGGGCAGCAGAGGGAAGGAAGCTTCCAAGCTGTGAACACAGTCTTTCAGAATGAGTGTAATCTATCTAGCAGTGATTGACGCACCTCCATTTCTAGGTTAGGACTCTTGATGACAAGCAGCTCTGGGTTTTTTTTCTTTTTCTGAATTCAGACTTAATTTGTTTTTCCTCATCCAGCCTATTATCTATTCTAAGCATTCATTCACACTCCCCCCTGTTGGTGTTGAGATGGAGGTCATCCAGAAAGGTGACCATAGCGATCTCAGCTCCTTATCCTGCTCTGAAGCTGCTTTGAAATGGGTCAAGGAAGTGTGTGTCATCCATAACTGCCTGGAGTTGGAGTGTAACTGCCTTCTCAATCCCCCCAAAGGTTAGAAATTGGTCTGTAGTTAGAAAGTTTTAGGGGATCAAGGGAAGTTTTTTTCAGCAGTAGTCTAACTACTGCTTTTTTTAAACAGGATGAAAAATCCCCTCCGCTTGATATCTAACTGCATCTCCTCCCTGTACAACCAGCAAGAGGAGCAGGGATCAAGAAAGCAAGTTGTCCTCCTTAACTAGCCCCAGCAACTTGTCCACATCAGCAGTAATCACCAATTGAAACTGATCCAGTGTAATCCCACTCACAGTGTTGCTGGACTCTGTAAGTGGCCTCTGCTCCAGTGACTGCATCTATGTTGTCTCTTATGCAAGAGATTTTATTTGTGAAATGGATGTTAAAGGCAAGCTACTGATGGTTCTAATAGTGACCTAAGTGTACAGCTTCAGTAGAAACATGCCAAGTAAAGTATAAAGCATCTTTTCTTCCTTGGCAACTTAACTCCCATCACTACCTCCTGAAATTATTGCCTCTCTAAGAGATATCCAGCTTTTATTATATTTATTCTTCTTCTTTTTACAGGCCCCTTGTCTTCTGGCATGGAAAAATCATGCTGCATTCCTCTAAAGAGGCAACAATGCAGATAAGTGAGGTTGTTCATTTATTCATCTGCCACTCCATTTTACTGCTTTGAACTGATTTCCACGGCAGAAGCTTTCAAAGGAGAGAGCTTTACTTCTGGATATCCCTGCTGTGGGGTTATAGTAAAGCCCGTCTTTGTCCCATAAAGATAATATGATGGTGCCAAATATAGGTTTAGTGGAGACTTGGCCTTCTTGGTTTTCTATCTCAGTGGCAGCCAATAGCTTCTATATTAATGCATCCACTCCAGCTTTTATGAGAATTAAAAAGAACCACCCAAGGTGCTACATACTATCCCCAGAATAGGTTTAGCACCTTCAATGGTTCCTTTAAATTTTGGACTGGATACACAGTGGATCCATATGTCCCAGGTTCTTCTGATCTCCCTGTGTACCACCATTCTGATATGTTAGGTCAGTGATGACTGATAGCTTCCTATGGTGGAAATAGACTGGGATTCTTTCTGGAGAGAGTTTTAAGTTGTGGGATTTCTTACCATTTCCCTTGTAAGAAAAGTTGGGCCCCAATGTGCTATATATTCTTTGACTCAATATTACTGAATAAGCAGGCTCTCAGACTTCTTTATATCATGCCCTCCTATCTGACCTTCCTTATGGCTAGCTGCCAACTCACCTAGCACACTGAGGAGAAATGTAGCTTCGTTGAGGAGATGTGGTTTGCTAATTCACTATGCTTGTTTTGGGGAAGAAGCTTATTGGCAGCCTTATCCTATGTATTTACAAGGGTTGAATGAAAAGTAATACCTCCATCTTCAGATGGCAGTACTGGTATGCAGCAGCTACTGGCTTGTTCAGTAGAATCTCCTCTACAGTTCCATTTTGGCAGGAAGCCTTAGCATTGAATGGTTGTGTTGTTAAAGTGTAAAGTATGAAACCCTGTGCAGACGGTCAGTCAATGCGACTTAAGCAATGTGCACTCATTGAATTCTTGACATTAGAAGGTGTCACCCCCAAAGGAGATAATCAGAGAATGCAAGCTGCTTATGGTGATTGTGTTGATGTGAGTACTGTGCGTCATTGGGCGAGTAAGTTTAAAGATGTTGAGGTGGGAACATCTGACTTGCATGACAAACAAACAGTTGGATGTCCTGTGACAGCAACCACCGAGTTTCACAAGCAAAAGGTTGACAGATTGATTCAGGACAATCGTATCACTCAGAGAGAAATGTCAAGCATAATTGGCATTTCACAAGAACGTGTGGGTCACATTATTGCTTTGCTTGACTATCGGAAGATCTGTGCACGATGGGTACCCAGGATGCTGACGCCTGAAATGAAAGCACACAGACTTCTTCCGTGACGGCTTCAGAAAACGTGTTCATCGTTGGCAGAAATGTAACAAATTCTCTGGTGATTATGTGAAAAAGTGAATAGTGGTAGTTAAAGAGCACATTCTAAGGAATATTTCTGCATTTGATTTATTAAAATATTCCCATCCAAGTCCAAGTAATTAAGGTGGAAGCATTACTTTTCATTCAACCCTCGTATTTATTTTCCCTCCTCTTGATTTGCATTTGACTAACCCACATCTCCCTGTCTATGTTCGGAATTATTTAGATGCAACCCCCCAAAACTTTTGTACCATGTGCCTTTATATCAAGACTTGGAAGCCTTTGATTAAACAGATGTCTTGAATGTCTCCTACCGTCCCTCCCTGTTGGTCATGCTAACATGATGTTCTGGGAATTGAACGTTAAACATCTGGCAGGCCAGAGATATTCATCTCTACATACTGCTACATATGTTTGCTTTAAACATTATTCTCTACTAACATTTAGTCCTATTCTATTTAGCTGTAATTGAAAATTACATCTATGATTCTTGTTCCTGCTTAAAGTGAGCAGTTTTAACCCCTTTATTCTGTCCCTTGTTCATAGAGCTTTGACAGTCTTAATGTTCCTGCTGAGCTGAAGAACTTGTAAAGATCAACCCTTGGCATACCACCAAATCTTTCACTCTGTTATACTGTATTTCTTCCATTTCTGAGCCATTTGTGCAATGCTTGAAAGTGCAAAATGTCCAAAGTTGGATGCCAAATAGTTTTTGCTGGCTTGTGAATTGGTTAAATGACAAATCATCGTCCTCTCCCAGAATATGTAATTCAAGATACAAAAATACCATGATCCAGGGCTCATAGCAGAAAGTTTTAATCTCTATTTTACCAGTCAGCAGCCCTTAAGAGCTCCAGTAGCTAAGCTTATTACACACTGTCCTATCCCCATCAAAAGATTATCATGTATTATTTTTAAGCCTAATATTGCATTTCTTCTTTCTGATAAAGTTTTTAGAGCCTGAATGATTTTAGAGTGGCAATTTGTAAAGGAGATTATTCTAGCAAAGTGGATCTGAGCAAATTGTCTCTAATTATTTCAGTAAATGAGCTTTACGGGAAATTCAGTAATCAAGAAATCCTGCCAAAGAAAAGAGCTCCAAGGGGCGGCGTTCTTCAGGCACACAATCTGTAATCAAGCTATTAAGGCATACGATACCTTGTGAATAATCCCGTCGACACTGTCTGGATTGTCTCTTTTTAAGTAAAATGTAGACAGATCAGAACAAATAGTAGTGTTAATGGGCAACAATAGAATAGGCAGTATTTGCAAAATTGGTTCCTTTTTCTGGAACAATTTTTTGTTTTGAGAGAGTTAACATTACTCTTCTGCACCTGCCTTTCTCTCTCTCTCTCTCTCTCTCTCTCTCTCTCTCTCTCTCTCTCTCTCTCTGAGCTGATATTTACAAATAGTTTCATGTGGCTCATCTGGATAAAGTATCCATAATAATATGCAGATACAAATTTATTCAGATATTTTAGAAAACAAATTACAAGCTTAATTTGTAAGTATGTATCATAAAACACATGCTGTTCTGAGGTCATAGTTTATTACTTTTACAAACATTACGATAAATCTCAGATTGGCAAGGCACTCAGGTGTGCATGCCCAACTATTCCTCACATCCTCACCAACAGGTAACTCTAACCAACTCCCCCCACCACCTGTATGTGTGTATTTATTACTAGTTGTTCCTTCACTGCTCTCAGCCCTACAGCTATCCTGTGAGAAAGATGAGGCTAGAGTTATTTGTGAGCCAAGCTCAGCTCAGGGCCCTTCCACACGGTCCTATATCCCAGGATATTGAGGCAGAAAATCCCACATTATCTGAGTGTGGACTCAGATAACCCAGTTCAAAGCAGAAATTGGGGGATTTTCAGCCTTGATATTCTGGGATATAAGGCTGTGTGGAAGGACCCTCAGTTATTTCACTTTCCAGACTGCATTGGACTGATTTCAACTAGAAATGAGCCAATCTGATTGAAATCTGGGATTTGTATTAATCATTTGCACAGCTCCAATTTTATTCCAGGTCTTTCTGCTCCTTGTCCAACATTCAATGGGTCTAGTGCACTTCATTATGGGAATGGATCATGGGGATCAGACAGCTAGGGCAGTAGGAGATGGAATTGCTTCTAGGAAGATTCCTCCTGGTAATATCTATACACATCACTAGTGAACAAAGAACCTCGCCCCCATGTGAAATACCGGTATTTACTTGAGTCAAATGCACCATTGAATCTAATGTGCACCTCAATTTTCAAATCCCTGTATACCATAAAGGTATTTGCTGACAAATGTAATGTGCAGTAGCAAAAGGTATACTCTTTGTAATATGGCCATTGGGGTGGCTGCCTTATGTGCCAAAAAGGGTGATGCCTCACCAAACTACAAATCCCAGAATTACATAGCATTGATCTATGACAATTAAATTACAGATTACATCTCTCAAATAGGAGTTCCAGGTGCTCCTGAAGCAGCTCTTCCTATTGCTTTGATTACCAGCACTAAGATTACCATATTATGCGAACCTAATTTTGGCAAGGTGATTTAGCCAAAAACGTTAAGAGCCTTAGATTCGAGTAAATACAGTATGTAATTCTTAAATTTTGTGACATTTTAAATGTATATTGCTAATATTTGATCCTGGTTGTAGGCACCTAATGTTCTTAAATTATTCAGGGTGCAGTTCTCTAGCGAGTCTGAGAGTAAGCTCTAATGAGCTCAGTGGACCTTATCAGACACAGCCTTCTTTACACCCTCTCTCCATTTCTCCACATCATATAACGCAGGCCACCTTCCGGCGGGGCTCCGTAGGGCTCCATTTTGGTAGTGCAGACGAATGAAGCCCAGAGTTAGGTGTTACCTGACTTCTCATGACGAAGTGAAGAGGAAACGGGGAAAGAACAGAAAACCATGTGGGATGGGAGGCCACCCCAGAAGACAGGGAAAGATGGTAGAAAACGGAGAAGGGTGGTTTACTCCGCTTTCCCCCTCTTCCAACCTGCCCGTCTGATAAGGTCCTTAGAGTGGTTACTTATAAGTCATAAAGAAGGAAGGAAGGAAAAGAAAGAATATCACAAAAGGAATGGAGAGAGAGGGATGAAAGAGGATATTGGTTTATAGTTTTTGAATATGCCTTTGTCTTTTTTAATCAGGTCAACAGTTTCATAATTTGAATAGAGATTAGTGAGAAAGGGCAAGACAATATGACCCCCTTTCCTATTTAGTTTGCTGCTCATCTTCACAGTCTCTATTCTCCTTTATTCTTTGGGATCTTTTTGTTTAAACAGGACAGCCTTTCAAACAGAGGGCTGTCTCCAGCAAGCCCTTCTTCAAATAGGGCATGTGGCCAACTAAGACATACTTCTGAGTCGATGTGTACAGGGCTGCACTCTCAGTAACCTCCCTTGAGCACTTAATGGACCATGGAGGACACCCACATAGCATGTAGCCGGTTTAAAGTCACAGATGATGCCAGATGGCATACAAATTAAGACGCTAGCTGAAAATGCTTGGACTTCTAACAACAAAACCAAGAAAAAAGTGTTTTCTGATATTTTTTTCTGCAATATTTCATATTTCTAAACATTGTGAAATGTTTGGAGTTCTCTCTTTTCCAAGCATAATCCATCTTTCCCCCTAAACTAAATATATACATTTAAAAAACATTCCCAGGAAAAGTACATTGAAAATTATAAGATCAAAAACTTAAAAATATATTTATATATTTTATTAGAAGCAGTGACACTATTTTTATGGCTACCTCATCTTAGGATTTTCTCAAAAAGATACTCTTTAATTTTTGAGAGAATGTGATGTGCCCCAAGGTGATCTAGTGGGTTTCCATGGCTGATCAGTAACACACAGTGATTACAGTCAGATCTCCATATTCGCTGGTTCAACTTCTGTGAATTTGATTACTAATGAATTGGAGCAATATGTTTTCTCTAGAAATCTCTAGATCTTCCATGGCACCTGTATGGTCACCTTCTACCAGTAGGTGATCACAGTGACACTGGAAAATCTGGTGACTCCTAGAGAAAACACCTCTCTATGATGCTCTTAAGTCCTCAATAATTCTATGATCAATTATTGGCAGGAGTTGGCCATATATTTGCACTGGAGGTTCTGGAGATTCCTAGAGAAAACACCCCTCTAGGATTGTCTTAAGTCTTCAGTACTATTGTATGATCTATTATTCCAGGAGCTGGCCACAGAGTTGCACTGGGGGACCTAAAGATTACTGACATCTATTGCAAGAGTCTCAGGATATGAGGGCGATCTGGCTGCGACATCTGTCACCCCATTGATCGCCAGGGTTGATTCGGCTGATCTGGCTGGCTAGGTGGGTGTCTCCTTCCTCCCTCACCGCTCCAATGTGCATCCCTCCCTAAGCTGCACGCTCGGTGGAAGAGGACGACATCCCAGGTATAGAAGGAGTGTACCAAGGTCTCCAGTCTTCGGTCCCGGGTATACGATAGCTGCGCTCCCCTGCTAGAACCTCCAAACAAGCAAGAGTCTCATGGCCCTGGAACCTGGCTAAACTGTAGGAAACAAAGGGTGGTAATAAACGGACATTTCTCTGGGTGGAAAGAGGTGAGAAGTGGCGTACCCCAAGGTTCAGTTTTGGGTCCGTTACTTTTTAATTTATTCATTAATGACCTGGATGTAGGAGTAAATTCTGAGGTAGCAAAGTTTGCAGACGACACTAAATTGTTCAGGGTAGTTAAAAATGAAACTGATTGTAAAGAGCTCCAGAAAGATCTCTCGAAATTGAGTGAATGGGCAACAAAGTGGCAAATGCATTTTAACCTAAACAAGTGTAAAGTCATGCACATCGGGGCAAAGAACCCCAACTACACCTACCAATTGATGGGGTCAAAGCTTTCCGAGACAAACCAGGAAAGGGATCTTGGGGTTTTGGTGGACAGCTCAATGAAGATGTCAACCCAGTGCGCTGCAGCAGTGAAAAAGCAAATTCTATGCTTGGCATGATCAGGAAGGGAATCGAAAATAGGTCGTCAAATGTTGTATTGCCTCTCTACAAATCTATGGTGAGGCCACATCTGGAGTACTGTGTACAATTCTGGTCACCGCACCTCAAGAAGGATATAACGGAACTGGAAAAGGTACAGAAAAGGGCAACAAGAATGATCCAAGGGATGGAGCAGCTCCCTTACGAAATCAGGTTGCAACGCCTTGGTCTTTTCAGCCTTGAAAGACGGCGTTTAAGAGGTGACTTGATCGAAGTGTATAAAATCATGCATGGGATAGAAAGGGTGAATAGAGAAAAAATATTTTCTCTGTCACACAACACTAGGACTAGGGGGCACTCCCTAAAGCTCCAAGGTAGGAAAGTTAGGACTAATAAAGGGAAATATTTCTTCACCCAGAGGGTCATTGGGTTATGGAACTCACTTCCAGAGGAGGTTGTGACAGCGGTCAGCCTGGACAGCTTCAAGGCAGGATTAGACAGATTCATGGATACCAAGGGAATCAGTAGCTACTGAAATGGACATCCAAGTGCCACCTCTGTGTTGATGGAGGCAGGCAGGATTTCCCCGGGTACTGGTTGTGGGGGGTCGGGAGCAGGTGAGGGTTTTGCCCTCCTTTCTGCTAGAGATCCCTAGTGGGCCACTGTGTGACACAGAATGCTGGACTAGATGGGCTGAGGCCCGATTCAGCATGGCTCTTCTTATGTTCTTATGTTCTTATGGCCCTTCCCAACAGGCCCTATATCCCAGGATCTGACTCCAGGTTTTCAGTTTATCCCAGATTATCTGGCAGTGCGGACTCTTATAATTCAGTTTAAAACAGAAAACCTGGGATGAGATCCTAGGATATAGAGCCTGTCTGGAAGGGCCCTCACATTCATTTTTCATATTGTTTAACACCATCTACTGAGGATTAATATAAAAAATAAAAATGTACATTGTAAAGCATTGTGAGAATATCCATACATTTCCCTGACCAAGCCAATTATATATTGTATCAGGTTACATGAAATTTAACTTTCCACCGTGCTCTCTAACTCCCCCTCTCAGTCCAAAACCTCTGCATTCAGTTTTCAGTAATCTTTTATTCCATTTTTCAGCAACATAATGCAGTCTTTGCAAATAATTAAAAAGAGTGTTTTGTCTTATTGCTGTATTTGCCCTGATAATGATATAGCAACTGCAGTAATAGGCCATTTTCTTATACATTATGCAAAGAGAAGACAGAATGCCCTTGCTGTATGTATAAGTAAGCATCCTCAGTGTGTAATAGCAGTATAGTCTTGAATTGAGCTTTAATATAGATCAGGGGTGTCAATTTCATTTTTACTGAGGGCCACGTCAGCCATGGTTCCCTTCCAAGGGCCATTAGTAATTGTAAGATTATACAGATGTTACTACCTCTTAACATATTGTTAAATATCCTTTTTTCAGGTCAGGAGCTACTTGAGAAACTGGAAGTCTCTTCTGGTGTGAGAGAATAGGCTGTTTGCAAGGATGTTGCCCAGGGAACAGTCGGATGTTTTACCATCCTTTGGGAGGCTTCTTTCATGTCCCCGCAGGAGAAGCTGGAGCTGACAGATGGGGGACCTCACCCTGCTCCCTGGATTCAAACTGCTGACCTTTCGGTCAGCAATCCTGCTGGCACAAGGGTTTAACCCATTGCGTCACCAAGGGCTTCTTGTTAAATATCCCGAGACACTATACCACACACCATCCTGATCATTGATCATGTTCTGAAAATGACAGCAAAATGACAAAATATTCTGAAAATGACAAAATGCAAGCACAACCATTCAATATGTTACAAGCTCTGAAATGCATCCGGATCTCGTGGGCCACATAAAATGTCCTGGAAAGCCCAGATTTAGACCTTAGGACTTTAGTTTAATACATGTGACCTAGAAACATAGTCATCTTTTGTATGATAGTGAACAAATCTTAGAATCATAGAATTATGAAATTGGAAAAGACCCCAAGAGCCATCCAATTCAATTCCATATTGCCAAGCAGAAATACACAACCACGGCATTCCAAATGATGGTCTGCCAGCCTCTGATTAACAAACTCCAGAGCAGACAACTCCTCCACACTCCGAGGCAGCACATCCCATTGTTGAACAGCTTTTACCATCAAGAGATTCTTCCTAATGTTTAGATGGAATCTCTTTTTCTGTAGTTCAGTGGTTCTCAAGCTATGTTCCTCCAGGTATTTTGACTTCAGCTCCCAGAAATCCCAATGATCTTACCAGCTGTTAGGAATTGTGGGAGATGAAATCTGAAACATCTGGAGGAGCCCAGTTCGAGAACCACTTCTATACTTTGAATCCAATGCTCATTGTCTTAGTTCACTTCCACACAGTCTTATATCCCAAAATATCAAGGCAGAAAACCCCACAATATCTGCTTTGAACTACTAGGTTATTTGAGTCCACACTCAGATAATGTGGGATTTCCTGCCTTGATATTCTCAGATATAGGGTTGTGTGGAAGGGCCCTTAGTCTCTAAAACAGCAGAAAACAAACTTGCTCCATCCATAAGACCAAAGTATTACCTCTGTTTCTAAAACTGGGAAGTTACTTAATGACACACTTCTTCAATTCAGTAGACATAATGGAGCAGAACTCTGTTTGCTACTGTCTAATACATTTCAAAAGAAACCTTTTTTTCACCCAGCAATGTCGAGCATTAATTTAAAAAGTTAGCCTGTAGTAATATGCAGCTCGATCTCTAACACTGGAATGGTAATTAATTATTCTTTGAACAAAATCCCCAGTATGTCCACTTTATTTGCTGACCAACTTCAAGAAAAAAGTGAAGGTCTTGCCTGTCATTTACAAAGTTAAATATGTTGCTCCACTTTGAATTTGACCTGTCACCTGTAGTTTGATTATGAATCTGTGTTTTCAGTCCCTAACATTGTCTCCTAACCCTGAGGACATTTTGTTATTTCAGGATGGCTCAGGGATGGGAATGGGACAGCACTGATAGTTTAGAGAGCATACCTCATATTACTGAAAAAATATCATAAGTAACACACTAGATTCGTTTTATTCAATATGTTTTGTTTTTACACCAAAATACCTATGCCTGAGCCATCCACAGAAAACAACTATTGTGGTGATTGCAAAGAATGTACAAAATGATTCAGTCACAATTGATTTAGACAACAGAAACCTAGCTTCGCTTCAGCAATTCATTTACAGACAGAACTAATCTAATTTGTTGGCTGTAAAGTTAAGCTGTAGTGGCTCTCTCAATAACCTAGACTTCATGTTTAGAAGACACAAAAGAAAAAGAAATAGAAGGACATTGCTTTCTCTGGTAAATAATTGGAGGCTCTATTTTAGCTTGAAGGGGGGGGGGGAGAAGACTTAAAGACAACAACACAAATGTGGTGTTGTTTTTGTTTTTTACTTTTTAGACACACTACTGTTTTCTTCAATATGTTTTCCATAATTTTCAGCAGGCCTTCCTCTCTACAAAGTATGTTTCAACCATTCAATTTAGGGGGACATGCTACCAAGCTTGTATAGGATAAGACTGAATGGCTGTAATTTGATGTATACAGTGTTCCCTTGCTACATCGCAGTTCGCTTATTCCGGACTCGTTGTTTTGCGGATTTAAAAAAATATTAATTTAAAATATATGTCAGTGCTGTCCAACTTCTACCGGACCTAGGGCCGGACTTCCAGTCACTGATGACCTGGGGGGCTGCTCCGCGCCACTCCGCCCCCGGCCACGCCCCCAGCCCCTCCTCCTAAAGTGTCACGCCAGCCTCAGAAGCGGCGATTTCGCTTCTGAGGCTGGCGTGACCCTTTAGGAGGGAGGGCAAAGCCAAGGGGAGCCCTCCATGGCTTCGCCCTCCCTCCTAAAGTGTCACGCCAGCCTTCTCCTCTGTTCTGCCTCTCCCACCGGCGCACCGATCAGTGCGCCGGGAGGAAAGGCAGAACGGAGAAGGTGTGCCTAAAGAGGAGGAAGGGAATCGCTTCTCTTCTCTTTAGGCACGCCTCCTCTCCCCCCCCCGGGCTTTCCCGATTGGTGCGCCGGGGGGAGAGGCGGGACGGAGGAGGAGGAAGGGAGCGGGCGGGGCTGGGTGATGTCAGGCTCGGCGTCGGCGCCACGCCTGACGTCACCCAGCCCTGCCCCCCAGAGATCGATTTTTTTAAAAAAAATATTTTAAAAATATTATTTGCAGGGTAGGCGGGGGGCGTAGGGAAGGGGCCGGGGGGCGTATACGGCCCCTGGGCCGGCAGTTGGACAGCCCTGAAATATGTCATGGTATTTTTGCTGTTTTTTGAGGTTTTACCACTGCTCTCCAAGGTGCTTTCCCTCCTCAGTCCTCCCTCCCTCCAGCCTTGAAATACCTTTCCTTCCTTCTTTTCACTTTATTTTAAGTTTATAAAGACTTAAAATAGTGTATAACTACTAAAATAATGTATAAATATTAAAATAAAAACACTACATTGCGGTTTTTCACTTATTGTGGGAGGTCCTGGATCCTAACCCCAGTAATAAGTGAGGGAACACTGTATTTTCTTCAAAGCCAATTGAGTGGGGAAGGTATAACTCATGAACTGCTTGTGACTATAGGACCCCTCCCCCTTTTTTATTGTCCTTTAAGTGCTTTTGTCTTTGTTGCATTTCCTTGACCTGGAAATCACTTTCTTTTAAATCTTTACTCATTAAAATGTCATTTGTTTTAATGCAGATCAGTGCAGTAATGTACACCAATATACTGAAAGCACTGAATTTGTAATATTTCATCTGGTTCTTTTTGAAATTTATTGCATGTCCGCTTATATATCTAATACTGGTTTTATTTAATGCATTAGACGTCCAGGTCTGAATTACACAGGGAAAAGTATTAACACCAATAAACAACTGGAAATATCTGATAAGCATAAATCCTAGATATGTAATTCAGTAAAAAGCACAGTTCTTCTATACCTGCCTATTATGAGACAAAGATTAAAAAACCAACTAAACTATCTTTGTGCCCTTGCCAACCTGACACACACAACTGCTGGTGCATCTGCAGACTATAGCTAGGCTGCCATTGTGAGCCTCCATCCGTGCCAATCCTCCCCATATGTCTGGCAGCCAGCTGGTTGTCCAGATGGAGTCACAGTTAAGGCTGATAGCCAGATGACCATTACTACCTTGGATGATGCATTGGAGAGGTCAAAGGGGCTTTGGCTGCCATTTATAACAAGATGACTTTATCTGCAGGGGACCCATTGATAACAGGTAGTAAAACATGCAAATAATTTACGAAGTTATTGTCCACCTTTTTGTGAAACATCAAGAGCTGACCATTAAAAGATGACATTTGATTTATTTACTGTCAAAATCATTTGTTCAAATTTCCTATTCATTTTATTGTTGGATGGCAAATTACCAATAGTAGCCCTGATGTCACATTCTGGAGTGTGATTTTTCTTCTTTCAAATATGTTATTATTGCATTCCTTTTCTTCCTCCCTCCTCCCATCTTCTTCTAAAAGTTAGAATGAGTTGGTCTCTGGAAAATGCAATCCCCAAACTAGATATTAGATTCTATATTTTGAATTGAGGATCTCTGCTTATTCTTCTCCAACAAATTTGCCTTATTTTATTAAAGTGGAATAGGATCTATGTCACTGTTAAATTAAAAGGCTAAGTTTAAATCAATCTCTATACACAACACACAAAAACACGTATATGTTAAATGTATTATTTTGATTTACTCCGACATAACAAAAGGGACTGCATCATTATTAGTTAAGCATGTAAAGGGGCTCTCTCATAGCCATTCCCTGCTTTGGAATTCCCAATCATGCCTTCCAGATCAGCCTGACCAGAATTTAAGATCTTCAACAGCAGCCCTAGTACATATCCCACCATCCTGAGAGGCTAGGCTTGCAAGCATTTTTTTTTTGCATCTTTGTAGAAGTCATTTCCAAAGGCTCCATCAATCCAGAAGCAGCTCGAACTGTTTTGTGTTGCCTTGGCGTTCTTTTTTAAACATTTACTTTTAATTTAAAACTGACTTTTACAACTAATTTTAAATAATGTTTGTACATCTCTTCTTACAGATCATTTCAGGAGTTCTTGAAGGGAAGGAGGAAATGACTAAATAATTTTTAAAAAATTAATAGTCTGTCTTCCTTCCTTTGGAATATGGCCTACAGCATTTAGTATTCCTTGGTGGTCTCCAAAGAAATAGCAGTTTGATATTATTTGGTGGTCTCAAAAAAAACAAGTCTGAAATTCCTTGGGAGTCTCCAAAGAAACAACAGTCTGAACAACCTTACAGGTACATCCTGGAATCCTCCATTTCCTCCGTAACACACTGGAAATTGTTCTGCAAGTAATTCTGCCACCCATCTACATCCCATTAAATCAATTATTCTTGGTCTAAACACATAGGATGTTTTTGACTTTTTGAGTAGTCCGGCATGTCTATGGGTTTTGTTTTTGTGCTTTGCTAAGAATGTTAATGATTTTTTTCAAAATTTAAGCATGGTAGAAAGAAAATTTGCTAATTTGATATGAAGTAGAACTACGTAAGATGCCCAGTCAGAAACTCTGTAACAACGGCATTTATGAAGGCACAGAAAATGGGGGAACATTGATATCTCAAGCTTAGTCCTTTCTTTTGTGGAATTGACAAGACTAGTTCCAGCACCTAAATCAACAGTTTCAGCTTGGCAAAATTAAAATGCAACACCTGTGTTGCATCTAGGCTGATATTTGGCTATATCACTTATACATTAAGACTCCATATCCAGGTACTCCGTATCTAGGAACATGTCCAGGATATGTTCCTGACTGGACCACGGTTATGTGAAACTGCAGATACAACTAAATGCTATTGAATTACCAGTCCCCACATATCATAGAGTTATGTTGGATGGCATCATCACATGAAACTCCATAAGCCAGAAGGCAGTGGGGGAATCAGTCGGTCAGTGGGGCGAATTCATGGGCCAGTGGGGGAAACCATCATGCAGCCCCCCACATTGGCCCCTTACCATCCCACACCTTTTCCCATCTGCCCTTGGCTTCATCCTGCACTATCTCCATCTTAGTTTAAGAGAACACAGGTTGTCATCCATGTTCTCAGGGCTGCTGCTTAACATGCTGTTGAGATGCAGTGTGCACAGAGCCAGGACAGAACCCTGTGATATGCTTCATCCTTGCTGCATCTCAGCAGCGTCCCTATAGATTTCTAGAGTGGAATCTTCTCTAGAGCTTTATGTCTTCCAACAGAACTCTGTGGTAACATCCAAGTGAAAATTGCTGGAGAAAATGACTAGACAGACTATTTTTCCTTGAGTGTGAATAAGTGGAACACCGAATATGGGTTCCATGACTACAGAGGTCTCATTGAATATAAAGCAACATCCACAATAGGAATAGGAAAATTTTGTAGATATTTTACCAATATTAAAATACTGATTTTTACAGATTCCTTGACCAGCTTTTTCTAAGACCGATTACTGTAGAGACCATTTGAGAAAACAATAATATCCAGATTATATTTCATTTCACTGTTTTGCAGTAGTTTTCTCCCCTAAGCAATGAAGTCTTTGAAGCATCCCACAAATTAAAGTTTTACTTTAAAGGTGCTTCATTATAGTTTGGACAAAATTTGCAAGAGATAACTCATATCATTTTGCATATAAAAACTAATAATCAGGTCTGAAATTCATGCATGGCTCATTGTGTTGGGTTTTTTTTCTGTGTGTGCTCTTTCAAAAATAAATCTGTCTGATCATGAAGAAAAAATTTCAGCATTAAGGCTTTGCTGCCAAATTTAAACAAAGCCAAACTTTGACAGTGCTATCTTTTAATAGTGAAAAGCCCATTCTTCTGCCCAAAATTTGGGTTCTATTACTTGCATGAAATAGCTACTGAACCTTTCACTGTTAAGGAAAAGAAACACGATATCTGATGACAGGTAACTGAAAGTGAACCTTTAAAAACTTTCCCTTCCCAAAGTAACCTTCCCCAAAAAGCCATTAAGATGTACTTGTTTGCAAGGACAGCTATACAAAAGGCTATTGTTTTCATTTATTCAAATTGTTTAATGTAGCTATACGAGTAAATATTTGCTGTGCCCTGGAGTGTAGCAAATAGCAGGATCAAATCAATTAAATTTGATCTGTTTTATACTGTTAGTAGTCAGGCTCAACAAAACTCTGCCCAAGTCTGTTTGGCAGTAGTCAACCCAAGGTCAACCAGGAAGTATAGTGTTTATTTAATTGTATTCTGGATGGTTTGTGCAAAGCAGGAGTTAATATTCTTTAAGGTCTGCTTTCTGTAATTCTGCCCTGCCAGGATCTTCCATGATCTTGGTCTACATAGATGTGAAGTCCAAATAAGTAGCCCTGCTTGCACTCTGAATTGGTGAGGCCCTGCTTGTTGAATGACTCTTTAAGAATTTAAATCGAACCTTTTATTTAAACAACTCAGATAGATAGAGAAAATAATCAAAGCACTAGAATTTTTTTTTAAAAAATTGGATAATTATGTAGTTATGACCGCCATATCAATGGGGGATCTATTTCTGGATTTTGCGCTTATACCTGAAATTATGGATAATCGTAAACTCTATTATTATGAATGGGACAACAACAAAAGTGCCAAGAAGAGGGTGTAGCAGCTTGTACAGTAGGTCCTAAGTGAATAACCTGGTGAATAAGTGAAACTACATATATCAGTTCCACAGGTGTTGGGGCCACTGTATTTTTCACTCCATGCCATCTCCCCATTGTTCTCGGTTTCCTCTGACTTTCATTGTTATACTCACATGGCCTGTGACCTCACCACACAATGGGTTTTTGGCCCCTTGCTCCTCTTCGGCCACAGAGCCTTCCAAGCACCATCAAATGACACAGGACCCAGCTCATTGATGGCCAAAGTGATGCGTAAGTGTAGATGCTTCCTTGCCAACAATGGGAAGTTAGCTGAGTTTTGTGTAGCTCCAACTGAGCTATATGCCATTTTTGGCCTTTCCCCCCATCTGATGGGGGAAATGGCAATGCAGCAACACACATTGCCACAGTTTCCCCTGTCTGATGGGGGAAGGGACATGGCACCAACACGTCCAGATGCTCCCATGTGATGGGGAAGGAGGGGGGAAGGGAGAGCCTGCGGGTCACTGTGAGGTGCTATGCACACCTTCCATTTCGCTGGTGATTGCCAAAGAAACAACTGGGGAACCCATCAGTATGATGAGGTCCCTGGAGTACAGTTTGCAGGTGTAAGTTCATGCATATATGCTAATGCACTGTAATACTATTACACAAAGCCAAGTCTTGTAAAACTATTTCCTGCTTCAGCTCAGATTTATTTCATTTTATTGACTTTTATGAACTTAGTTTGAATACCAATGCCATTTTTTGGCATAATGATATGCAGCATTATCTTCTGGCATTCCAGCATATATGTTTGTTTGTCTGTCTATCAGTTTGTCCCACAAAGGCTTTTGCTAAATTAAATGGCCCTCTGTGATGTCACTGGATTGGCTGTTATTAGGTTAAGTGTGCAACCCTGATTACTCCAAGATGAGCCCCATCAGAACCTAGAACGGAAACCATAGCTATATATCCTGTGAAGGCTAGGGATAGTTTTGCTTGTAGTTGCAACATGTGTTTGGTATCAGTTGAAAATGCCAAATAATATCAGTCACAATCTGTGCAAGCACGTCTATAAAATACCCATTTTCAAACAGCAGTTTATTGCACACAACAATCATGTTCTGAATCTAACGGTATCACTGTGTAGTGCACAAGTAAAAATATATTTCTGGACTTCTCTTGGCAGAATACGACCCTCTTCACATGGCCCCTGGGGCTGTGCCGTTTTTCCAGTAGTTGCTGGTGAAAGGGAATGTGCATGGAGTGCCTCATGGCACGCCCTCTCTCCTTCCCCATCATATGGTGGGGATGGAACACTTGGTGCCCTGCTGCTGTCCCCATCAGATGGGAGAAAGGGCATTGTCCCATCACCCTTTTCCCCATACAGCTAACCAAAAAACACCTTCCTTCCCATGGTGGCAGAGGAAGTGTCTTGTGATGCTTTCCCTCCACTTCAGTAGAAATGTGAGTGGGGCAAAGCCAGTATCACCCGATGATACTCGGCAGGCCCCATCAACAAATGAAAGAACGGGCCCAAAAAAGCCCTATGTGAAGAGGTCCTACAGCATATCTATATGAAGTCAAAATAGGTTCTAGGTGGTTAATGTTCATCTTTCACCTGGATTTTGAACATGATAGCTGCAGAGTAGAAGGCGTGACAGGAAGAAAATTGCCCCAACAAACTCATGCCAACCTATTTTCTAAAATCTTTTTTCTATTATTTTTATCTACTCTCTGTCACAACACAGGTAACATTCCCACAACAAAAAGTACACAAGTTACATGTTGATCACCTCCAAGAACTTCTGTGAATGTTCTGAACATTATCTAATGGCCACTTTATAGTGCAGTGCTTCCCCCCTCTCTATATAAAACAAAAGATGCCTATGGAATCAGCACTCCCATTTTCTATTTGTAAGTGCTGCTTAATTAGGAAATTTATCATGTTTGAAGTGCTTTTGGGGTTCTTCTACTATTAGGAAAACTGCCCTGTCAGCAGAAAAGAAAACAATCTATATTCAGAAATACAAAGGTAAAACATGAAGTCTTCAGTTATAACTACTGTAACTGTGGCTTTCAGGGGAGGGGACTACTATTACCCTATGTGGCTCATCAATCATGTTTAGAAGGCTTACTGTGTCAAATAAATAATTACCGGGGTTTATCTGTTAACCATAAATTAATATTGGCTTTGCAACTTGCAGTGAAACGGGTTTCAGCTGTTCTGTGCCTTCCTGTTAATCCAATATTGAGTTTCCCTGTGTCAATTTATATAGTTACGTCTGCTGCTTCTTTGAAAAAATGCATTTTAAGTAAAATAAACCACACAAAACATGCAAAACATACCACTCTCCTGCATCATGCAGATTAAACTGAGCATGTGGGTGGGAAAATTTTACTGTAGCATTCAACAAACAGTAAATATTATCCTCCCCCCCAACATACATGCTCGGTTTTTCCATAGGGCCAGAGACTAGTGTCTCTCTTTTATCTAGAAAGGGATCAAGTTCACTGCCTCTTTCCAATGGAATGCTATTTCTAAAAGCATATCAACATGAGCACTTTAGCCCAATGCAGACAGGGTATTGGCTCGATGTCATTTACACAATGCACAGATCCATCTAGCCTCCAACATGGGACACAGCCACTTAACCCAGTTGTGCCACGTGTTTAACAAAGTCGGAGAATCTTCGGTTCTGAATTATAACTTGCTCTGCCGTTCACTTGGCCTGGTGCTGCCATCCCATTTTCCTCACATTCTGTGACACTGGAAAGATAGGGTGGCATCATAGTGGCAGCCACAGAATGCCAGAGAGCTTGTGGTGGTCACTCAATACCTTTACCGATGTAAACAAAGGCATTTGTGCAGCTCAGAGTGGGGAAAAGGATCCCAAGCTTTTCCCCACTCCCCTCTCCGAGTCACGTGGGCACCTTTGCATATATTGGCAAACACACTAAGCAACGATTACAAGCTCCTTAAAACTCCCTGGCTGCTGTTACAGTAATGAACATGATATAGGTAACTGTTACAGTCCCCACTGTACAATGAGAACTCTGCAGTTTGGGAGCAGAGCGGTATGAACAGCCATGTACTTATCATTCAGGCTGCTAGAATTGCCATGGATCTTGGGGAATCCAGTGGTGCCCGTAAGGGGGGGGGGGGGCTGGAATCCATCTCCCCATGCCTCTCCTCCCACAGGGATGTCGACCGCACAGCTTCCCACCATTGCTTCTGGTGCAACATGGGAAGCCTCCCATGTTGCCACTATGGCAACATGTGTTGGTTCCTCAAGAGTTTAAGACAGACTCCCACTGGAAGTTCCTCTGTGTTGTCGGATTGGAATTGGCAGGCTCTGTTCTAAGACTATTGAGAAACCAGCGCATGCCGCCAAAACCAAACCAATTTGATGAGGTTGCAAGCCCAAGCCCCTGATTTTGTTGGCTATGTAGATGCACCCTAACATTCCCATTTGAAATAAGAAGAAAAACAGTTATCAATTTATGTAAAGTAGATTTGTTGGTTCCTCAAAATAATCCCAAGATACCTGGATATTTTCAACCTTACAGTTATTACTAATGTAGAGTTCTTTGAACACTATTTGCCAAAATGGGTGAATTGAAAGGCAAAGCAAACTTACCACACATGTAAGATATGTAGTTTTCCTAATTTTGCCAACACATTTCTTGGGGGTTAATTTCTATTTCTCTAACATTCAGAACATTTACAGAACTTGAGCTGAAAGAGGGAGCTTATATAGTGGCTTTTTTTGCTACAACATAACTATCACCAGCAATGACAACAACCAATTTTGTAGTATAGCTTTTTGTGCAGTAGAGTCCACATCATCATATATACAGTATTTCTCATGTGTGTTGGATTTTCAGGAAAACTGGAATGCAAATACATTCAAGATACATTTAGTAGCATGCAGAAAAGAAAACACTGGTAAATGTTGGTTATTTCAAGTAGGTTCCCACTGGTCCTTTTCCTTGGCATACAGCAATTATTAATTTATTTTATTGAAATTATTTTAGGCTTCCTTTGATGTTGGATAGCCCAAAATCTCAGCATCTGTCTTGTAAAGCTTCAACATCTTTATAATTTTCCACAATCTTTTCCTCCCCCAAATCTTCCTTCCAGAGATGGAATGATATACAAAAGCAAATATGTGATAGTAACTCCTGGCTGTCTTTCAACATTATCTGCAATGAAGGCAATAATCTCATAATGCTCTTGACATTGTAGGCTTTCTATTAACAAATAGCCCATTTAAAACAGCAATCTTATGATAATTCGGTCAACTAAATAAATCTTTTCCAATGAACACAAACAGATAATCATCATTCCCAAAGGTCAGCTTGCAGAATATAAAATGAGCAATAAAAAGGTTTGTTGTTGTTTTACCAAAGGACTTGGCTTGATTTCATTCATTAAAATTTGAACAGCATAAACCTATGCACAACTGCACAATTAACAATAAAAGCTAGCTTCAAGGCAACATCATCATTCACTGAGAATGAATTGCATTAGCAAGAAGGCTCTCTATGGTATGGGCCATTCTAACATTAACAACCAAAGAAAAGGAAAGCGTGTGACTAACTACACCCAAGTGCATCATTTCAAACCAGAGAACAACACTTTTTGTTTGAGAATATGCTGAAGTACATCACACTTACTTTTATGCTCTAGATTGCAGGCTACTGATTTTATGCATCCAGCTAGAAGTTAAATACTGTACATACTCGTGGAGAAGCCTAAACATTTTAGTTGTAAAATTGGGCAAAAAAGCCCTTCTGGGTCCACTTATCAATGGGTCAATGGAAGTGCTATGTCTTAACACACATGCATGCACGCGCGTGTTCTTCTCTGAATAAATGTGAAAGATGAAAATTTAGGACCTCATCAGGCGAGCAGGAGGAAAGCAGGGGGAACCATCCTCCTTCATTCCCTACCACTTTCCCCTGTCTTCTGGGATGGCCTCACATCTCATGTGGTTTCCTATCCTTTCACTGCTTCTTCTTTATATTCCTCAGTGATTATTTGGGTAACACCCAACTCCTCCAAAGCCATTCTGGTCTCAATTTCTGCACGTTAGCAAAATAGAGCCCCACTGAATCCCACCAGAAGTTGCCCAGTGTCATGTGACTCTGTTGGGACACTGTTTCACCAATGTGCAGAAAAGAAGAGAAGTTTTCTCTGCATCTGATGTCCCATGTCTGTTTTGGGAGAACTAAAATTAGCACTAACCCCCTCTACTTTCTCTGATGTGATGCTGCTTATGGCCATTTTGAATGCTTGGGCAGGAAAATGGTTCTGGAGATGACCAGGGGATGCTGGACCCTGAAGCAATACCGGTGCTTTCCCTTCTCCATGGAATGAGCCTTGGCTTACACATATCAACTTACACACAATTATATACAGTACATTTCAAACAGGAGTGGGCAACTCCCAAGAGTTGGGAGATGCAACCCCCTCCGGGTAGAATCTTGCTTCCCCACACATCTTCCCTAGCTTTAGGTCTAGGAGACGTTTTTTAAACCCAAGTTCTGGCTTCTTTGCTAATTTTTGTGTATGAAACAGCAGCATGGCATATAGAAAACTACACACCACATAAATAGGAGCTATAAGTGAAGAAGAAAACACATTTTGGAGTGAAGAATGGCCTTGGACTGTGATTTCTGGATTAAGTGATTTTAATGTCTATATTAATATTAATTTTATTTTGAAAAAAATCATTTGAGTGGCCAAAAGACTGTGGGCCACATGCAGCCAATAGAGCACACTTTCTCCACCTGATTTTTGATGATTCTACCAGTTAAAATGCTTTGCTTTGATGCTTAGACAAATGACAACATCCTAAAATCTGCATACATGTTCACAAATTGAAAATTATGAAACAGTAAAGATAACAGAGGGACAGCTCTGCTATGAAAACGATCATTTCTGGCAACAGCCCACTTTAAACTACCAAACAAACTACAGAAAAATATGAAATGGATAACATGTAGCTTTTCATTTGCTGATCTACATTCAACATCTGGAATGGCAGCCATTGCCCTCGGTGGTCTCACAGGTTTTCTTTGTTCATTATTCATTTTATCAGACATTGTGTAAATAAAATAATACAGAGTGTATTAGCACCAAAACTCCTGCAGTAATGGACTAAACAATAAGATTGCATGGCCAAAAAGTGGTGTCTTATTGTTTTATAAGATCCCATCTGGAAGTGGGTTGAATATTTTTGCCCAATAGGGATATTTGTTTTCATTTCCAGTTTGTATGCACATGGTTAAATTGGACATGTATGCATACACGGTACTCGTGCCCATTCAGTTCTGTATTTGATTGGACATATGAGTGTGTATTGAGTTCCAAGCAGTATCTGAATTAATCAGCGTAAATGCTTTGCCCCTTTTCTATCTAATATTTTTAATGAAACAATTAAAGGATGACAAAATCAAATACAAAGAGAGATGGTGGAACACTTTATATATATGAGATAATTGTTTGTGATATTTTTCATTTATTTAAAATGTTACTGGGTTTGGTAATTTTACTAAACTCCATAGCATTTATGACTGCATGTACACTGTAGAATTAGTGCGATTTAACAACACTTTATTTACTATGTCTTGGTACTATGGCACAACTTCCACGATTCAATAGCATTTAGCCATGGAAATTAATGTAATACCAAACTTAATTAATTCTACAGTGTAAATGACCACCAAGTCTTGTTAACTAACTGCAGTCATTGTTCAGACATAATTATGATTTCCAAGATTTAGATTTATGATAAAAATTCTGGCACTATTAAATTTTAATGCATTTTTAAAAATAGGAATAAATCTAATTGTATCTATAAGTTATTAGCTTTTATTAAGAATGGTTGGGTGCATCTATACTACACCAGTATGGCAGTTGGGTACCACTTTCTCTGTCATGGCTATATTATATGAAATTCTGTGATTTGTAATTTGAGGAGGGATTTAGAATTGTTTCCTAGGAAGACCATTAGTACATTTCCCCTCTGTATCCCAGCAGAAAACTACCAAGTCTAGGAGTCATGATAGTTGAAAGTAGTTATTTATTTTGTGTCAACAGCATTGCATAAATAAGGCAGAACAAGCGTCTAAATAATTTTAGACCAAAAACGGGCAACAGCAACTCCATTGTCTGTAGCTGTAAACAGTTCTTCTGTGCATGAACTAGTTAAAACTAGTAACAAAACTATATAACTTCTGTATTGTAGTTAAGACTTGTAGTGACTATATCCAAATCTTGTTGCCCGGTTATATTTCCACAAAATATAGCAGAAATCAACTTTAACATCATTGCAGTGTCAATTCGCTGATATATTATAGCAACATAAGGAACGGACATAGGATGTTTGTTTGCACCAGACCTGGAAGATTTATTATGAATAAATGTGGGAACAAAACCCCAGGCAAAATACGTGTATACAGAGAAGCTGCAGCAAGCAAGATTTCTAACGTGAGTGGAATAAACTTCCACCTGCATGCTTCAGCCGTGCCTTGATTTTTCCTTGCTAGGTTTCGTGCTCTTGCCTTCAAAATGCCTGCAAGTATTGTTCCAGGCTTTCTTTGTACCAACCTCAACTCTTCGTTCTTCAGCAGCGCCTATGGCAGGGGTCATCAAACCTTTTGAACAATTCCCGCTCCCTCTGACTGTTGGGGAGCAGACTATAGTTTGGACCCCCCCCCCCCCGAATAAATGCCTATGCACACTGTACATATCTTATTTGTAGTGCAAAAAGAAACCATGAGAGAATTCAATATTTAAAATGAAGAACAATTTTAACCAGCATAAACTGACCAGTATTTCAATGGGAAGTATGGGCCTGCTTTTGGCTGATGAGATAGTCAAATTAATTAGGATTATTGTTGTATGCCTTCAAGTTGTTTCAGACTAAGGGTGGCCCTAAGTCTAAAGTTTATGATGGGGGGTGGGTAAAGGACTTTGGAGGGCCACATCTGGCCTTAATATAGAACAGTTTAGAGGTTTATTGAACACCCAATATTTACTGATTAAAGAAGGGGAAACACAGAGAGGTGGTCGGTCACCTCTCATTCTCTCTTTTTTTGTCTGTCAAAGAACTCCATCCTATACATGTTGAAAGGCAATATGTTCAAAAATGAAGCCATACTTTGATTCCAGAAAGAAGATTGGACTTTTATATCTTATATATCACAGTAATGTATGTCTCCATAACAGGGAAATAACTTGTAACAATTAGGCTGCTTGCAGACATCCACAACACACACACACACACACACACCATGGACACACTTTTATTTGTTCACTCTGCTCAAGATAGAAACATCTTTAAAATAGAGTAAAATAATAACAATTACATTTTAAAATCCACACAATTCATATAATCCCCAAACAGTCATAAAAGTAGTTTGAAAACCAAGGACTATGCAAAACAATACACTGTTGGCAGCCTGCCAAGAACTCAACTGGGCTGAAACTATCCAGTCTTCCTTTGGGAGAGATTTCCACAACCAAAGTGCATCTGTGGAGCAATTTCTGTTTCATGTATTCACCAGCCTAGTTTCGTGGGTCAATAGGAGAACAACCAGCCCTTTTTTGTGGGCCTCAGTTTCAAGCAGGGTCAGATGGAAGAAGACCACCTTCAGATATCATAGCCTCAAGCCTTTTAAGGCTTTGTAGATCAAAATCAACAAGTTGTGTTGGGATTATAATCAACATGGAAGCCTGTGTAGTTGGTAAATGCTGAAATGTTGTTTCTAAAACACGTAACAGCATGATTGCTTCATTTTGCCTTGTCTCTCACTTTTACTCCTCAAGGGCAGCCCCATTCAGAGGCAATGACAGGTCCATTATTATAGTCCAAATGAGAGATAAAGTATGGTATGGACTATGATGACTTAGGGTAGGAGTAACTGGTACAGAAGATGGGCAAAGGCATTGCTAGTCATAGCAGCCACGTGATCTTTCAAGAGCAATAATGGGTCCATGAGAATTTCAAGATGAAATAGTCTTTCGGAAGCAATGCACCTCTATCCAGAACAGGTTAATCCCAACAAGGATGGATTTCCTATTGAGCAATATAACTTAAGTTTTGATTGAATCAAGCCACAATTTATTCATCCACACCCATTTTCTCACTGCATACAGACAATAATTTGGGAATTTTACAGCTGCTTAGCATGAATTGAAAAAAGTGATAGAATTTAGTATCATCAGCACAGATCCACTTTGTGTGGATATTTAACAACACAAGCAATTGTTCCTAGTATCAAAACCAAGTCTGAATCTCAACTGAAACAGATCTAGGTCATCAGTTTCATTCAAGAAAGCCTGCATCTGTGCCAAGAGCCCTCAATGTTGCTGAGATCCAGATATTTCTTTAGCTCTTTTAAAATAAACTGGAATATGAACCTTTTTCAAAGAATCAGCCACAACCTCTACCACCCATTTTCCCAAGTTTTCTCTCACAGTTCTGATCAGCCAGGAGTGATATGGATCTTAGCTAAGTAAGAACCATATGGCTACATCCTCATCATGAAAAACTGAGAGTATTTCATCAACACTCAGTCTATCATAATCTAGATATGAATTATTTTCTTGACAAAGCATAGTCAGTTAATTACAGGAGGTTTCTGAGGGCTCCTCCTCATTACATAAAGGCTCGGAATATAATAGTCCTCTGAGTACCTGAAATAACCTTTGACAGAGTTTTGCACATGCATATGGCCTTGCAGGCACAATGAAAGCCGTAATGGAGCAACGCCTTTGCTTTCCTCACTGTCACAGAGCAGGCCCTAATTGAATCTATATTCAATTAATTTTGACTCAAGCGTTTCTCAGCCATTTGAGTGGCTTCTGTTGAATGGGCTGCTGCAGCTTTTAATTTTGAAGACACAGTATGGTGGCAACAAAGAGAGGAATGTTTTCCATTGAAATAAGCTGGACTGCCAGATTTCACAGCAATCTTCCTTTGAAGCAAGGGATATGGGAAGCATCCATAGTCCAGATATTTCATGAATCAGGTTAGATAACATTGTGCACAACTAAGACCTAATTCACAGCGGGTTTTCTAATCCTTTTTCTTCTAGCTTAAGTTCCATAGAAAGACATGTTTCTCCATGTAAGTACTTAAAAGCAGAGAGAGTAGTAACTTGCTGCTCTGTAGAGATCAGACTTTCTGGTTGATGGGGTGGAATACAGTACATGTCCTTTGCCTGGGTGCTGAAAAGTAAAGGTGGAACAGCAGGACTGTTTCATTTGTATTGACTATAAAAGCAGCACTAGGGATACCTATATGAATGCTATCAGTGGATTGCTATTGCAAGTAAGTACTAAAGACTGGAGGTTACAAAGGACATGCAATAGTTATATGAAAGGCATGTACAAAGAACAAAAAGTTAATACCTGTTTTATCCTTAACTTGTTACATCACCTCAGTTTTCTCTGCATGAAGAAACTTTTACTTTTGCACATAAACCAATATCATTTTCTGTAAATCTATATAAAAGTGAAAGTGTGTATGTTTGTGGGTGAAGGAGTTCCAAATTCCAGAGAGCATTGTGACTCTCACCGACAGTGGATCTGGAACAAACTTGGCACACAGACCCCCCTATGACAAACAGAAATTACTGGATAGGGGTTTTTTGGGAGGAGGGGTTAAACCCTAAAATTTGGAATTTATAGTTCATCCTCATGCTGAGATCATTCTGAGAGCTGCCTTGAGTCTCCTCCGGGGCTGAGAAAGGTGGGATAGAAATGTTGTAAATAAACAAACATATAAATAAATCTAACCAATGATGGATCTGGACCAAACATAGAATGCATACCCGACATGCCCAATTTTGAATACTGATGGGATTTGGAGGGGATTGGCCTTAGAGGTTGGGGTTATAGTTCACCCACATCCATAGAGCACTGTGCACCCAACATGACCAACTTTGGATACTGGTGGGCTTTGGGAGGCCTGACTCAACATGATGGGAATTGTAATTTCCCCTGTAACCAGAGAGCCCTGTGACCCCCACCGACAATGTATCTGGAGCAAACTTGGCACCAACATAAAATACTAGAAGCAGTTTGAGGGGACTGACCCAGCATGATGGAACTTGTAGTTCACCTGCAACTAGAGAGCAACCCCCATGAGCAACAGAACATACTGGAGGGGTTTATGGTAACCAACTCATCATGATGGGAGTCTGCACCTAAACACCATTGCAGACCCCACCGATAATGTATCTGGACTAAATCTGGCATACAGAACTCCCATAATCAACAAAACATACTGGAGGAGGGGATTTGGGGGGGGGGAGCAGCATGGTGGGAATTGTAGTTCACTCTGAATCCAGAAAGCACTGTGAACCCCGCCGATGATGAATCAGGACCAAACTTGGGATACATACTCAACATAGCCAACTTTAAGTACTGCTGGGGTTTAAGAGGTTTAACCTGGCATAATGTGAATTGTAGACCACCCACATCCTACTCTACCAAGCATCCCTATTTCTACTGCCCTCTTCCTGTTTGTTTAATGTTTCCTCTACATGACCCTCACCAAATTGTTTAATGTTGTTTTTCACTCCCTCATTCTTCTGAGTAATGCTCACCATTATGTCCTCTATCCATCCTATGATGGATTCATATTTCACAACTAATACTACAGTGATACCTTGAGGTAAGAGTTTAATTTGTTTGAGCTCTTAGCTCAAATTGCTTTTATCTCAAAGCTAATATCCTATTAAAATACTATTAGTCCATTCCTGCCCCCTGACCCTCCTACCCCACATTTTTGTTACATGCTTTTAAATAACAAAATGTACTTTAAAAATATCCCCATACCAAAAAAGGGTAATGCTAAAGAATACTCAAACTTTCGTACAGTGGCACTTATTTCTCATGCCAGTAAGGTAATGCTCAAGTAATGCCATCGCGCCAGTTTTATGGAACGCTCTTCCCTCCACAATTCACGCACAGTCCGATGTGCTAGCCTTTCGTAAGGCTTGTAAAACCTTCCTGTTTGTGCAAGCGTTCGGTCTGTAGACAACTCTATGCCGTTCATTTTGTAATGTAGGCCACAAGAGTTATTTTTAGTGTATATCTGTCTGTACAATTTTAATGCGTGGACAATGGTCCGTTGATTTATAGAGTTTTATGGTTTTAAGAACATGTAAGTCGCCCCGAGCCTGTCGGAAGGGGCGACTAACAAATCGAAATAATAAATAAATAAGTAAGTAAGTAAGTTCCTGCAAGGAAGACTCCAGCAATACATGGAGAGAGAGTTGCCAGATATACAAGCTGGGTTTAGAAAAGGCAGAGGAACGAGAGGCCAAATTGCTAATATCTGCTGGATAATGGAGAAAGGCAAGGAGTTTCAGAAAAACATCTATTTCTGTTTTATTGACTATTCTAAAGCCTTTGACTGTGTGGATCATAATAAATTGTGGCAAGTTATTGGTGGTATGGGCATATTAAATCACCTTGTCACTCTCCTGAGGAATCTGTATAATGACCAAGTAGCAACAGTAAGAACTGACCATGGAACAACAGACTGGTTCAAGATTGGGAAAGGCAGCATATGTCAGGGCTCTATACTCTCACCCAACCTATTCAATTTGTATGCAGAACACATCATGTGATGTGTGGGGCTTGGTGAATGCAAGGTTGGGGTTAAAATTGCTGGAAGAAACATTAACAACCTTAGATATGCAGACGATACCACTTTGATGGCTGAAAGTGAGGAGGAGCTGAGGAGTCTACTAATCAAGGTGAAAGAAGAAAGTGCAAAAGCTGTTACAGCTAAACATTTTAAAAAACCAAGATTATGGCAACAAGAATGATTGATAACTGGCCTCCTCCTCCTTTTATCAATCAAAAGAGGACAAAAATGGGCTTCAACCTACAGGAAACGTCTTGGGACATTGTAATGTTAAAAGAGAAAAAGCTAATTAAAATACTTTATCAAAGGTTATTGGAATGGGACACAGAGAAAGATCTAATAAAGGATAAAATGGTGAAATGGGCAGCAGATATTGGACACTCAATTCTGTTAAAGGAATGGGAATATATTTGGAAAAATAAATTAAGATGTACGAGAGCCACTACTATAATAGAAAACTGGTATAAATCATTTTATCGGTGGTACTTAACTCCAATACAAATATCAAAATTCTATTTAAAAAAAATACAACAGCCAATGCTGGAAATGTGGGAAGGAATTAGGAACCTACTTTCATTCATGGTGGGGTTGTAAAATAATTAAGAAGTATTGGACTTAGATCCACAAACACACTCAAAAAATTATCAAGATAAAATATGACATGAAACCAGAATATTATTTGTTGAATATAATAAATTTTGAGATGGGGAAAAATGAAGAGAAGATTTTGTTCTACCTGACGGCAGTGGCAAGAATAATAGTAGTGCAGAAATGGGGGAAAAACTACCCTTCCTTAGTGGAAGATTGGCTATCCAAGGTAGTAGAGTATATGAATTTGGACAAACTGTCGCAAATATTTTTAAAAATCAGAAGAAAGAGAATCAAACCAATTGGAGATAACTAATAATATATATACAGGAAAAAATGAACCTTAATATTTAATGATGCCAAAAGAAAAAGGAATCAGAGACAATTAGCGAAAGAATCAAGAAAATTTACTTATCTTGGGATGACCATCTCTCTATGGAATGGACTGGAAGCCCCCCCCCATCCCGATTTTCCCCTTATCCCCTATTATTCTAGCCCAACCCCCTTATACTTCACCCCTCAACTCTCCCTACCCTCCTCTATACTTACTAGGCCTGTTAAATCATGCTTCTAAACGTTTCTAAAGTACTTACAAAACTAAAATTCTGAGGGTGAACACTAGGTGGCGCTGGTGCTTTGTTTTTATAGTGTTGCTAAAGTTCTGGTGGTGAAATGTTTACTACCAGAACTTTAGCAACACTGTAGAAGCAAAGCACCATCGCCATCTAGTGTTCACCCTCAGAATTTTAGTTTTGTAAGTACTTTAGAAACATTTAGAAGCATGATTTAACAGGCCTAGTAAGTAAGGGAGAAAACGTGAAGGCAGTGACAGACTTTGTATTTCTAGGTGCAAAGATTAGTGCAGAGGCAGACTGTAGCCAGGGAATCAGAAGACGTTTACTTCTTGGGTGGAGAGCAATGACCAATCTCGATCAAATAGTGAAGAGTAGAGACATCACACTGGCAATGAAGATATGCATAGCAAAAACAATGGTATTCCACGTAGTAACCTACGGATGTGAGAGCTGAAGCATAGAGAAGGCTGAGTGAAGGATGATAGATAATTTTGAACTGTGGTGTTGGAGGAAAGTTCTGAGAGTACCTTGGACCATGAGAAGTTCAAACCAGTTCATACTTCAGGAAATAAAGCCCGACTGCTCATTGGAGGGGAGGATAGTAGAGGCAAAGATGAAGTACTTTGGTGACCTAATGTACATTGTTTTCTACATTAGCGAAGACAATTATGCTGGGGAAAATGGAAAGAAAAGGGAAGAGGGGCCGACCAAGGGCAAGATGGATGGATGGTATCCTCAAAGTGACTGGCTTGACACTGAAGGAGCTGGGGGAGGTGATGTCCGACAGGGAGCTCAGACGTGGGCTGGCCCATTAAGTCACAAAGAGTTGGAAGGGACTGAACGAATAAACAACAACACTTTATAAATAACAAACAGTTGAATACCTATCAATTGTCTCTCCAGTTGACCAAGAGAAGAGCATTCCCAAAGATTTCAAAATCCCAGCAGGCTGAATGTGATCACTCTTCATTATATCTTCTGCACTTGACTTCAAATGAGTTTTTAAAATCTTTGACTCATGTTACTTACCTCAAACAGATGCATTTTTTTGTAAATTTCATTTTTGTAAGAGAGAACAAATAATTTTGCTATTTTTCCTTAGTATGAGCAAGTCGCCAATTTCCCACACAAAATACAGCATTTATGTACAGAAAGAAGGCCTGCATAGTGTTCTTTTCTGCTCAGAAAACTTTGTTTTCTACATTCGGGCACACATGAACACCCATTCTCACATCTTTTGTAAGGACTAAATGGCAGATCCCCACTCTTCCAAAATTTTCCTCATTAGGGTTTCCCAACAACTTTTTTCTGATGTTACTGAATATTCTTTTTATCCTTAGTCAAGAATTTGTACATTTGCGAGGCCTCCAGGGCATTTCAGAGACATAAAGTCTGAATGCTTGAAAATGTGAATAGCTGACATTTGCACAACAGAAAAAAACATACTTTAATTAGCAGGAACAAAATGCAGAATGTAGCATTAATGCATCAATAAATAAATCCTCACAAGAGGCAAAATACATTAAAATGTGTACACATTTTCATGCAAAAACCTGTGTTGTTACCCCATTCAAAATAATACTGGTATAAAAGCTGGTAAAATTTGGAGAAACTCAACACAATTGAAACAGATTTTTGCATTACTAGGTTTTCTACATTGTTTCTTTTTTATTTCCAGAAGAAATATCATGGGAAAATGGGGTCTTCCAAAATTTTCTTTTCCACACAAGTTATTTTAGGAACAAATTAGGGAGAGTTAGCAATCACATTTGTTGGTCACATATTTGGTCACATATTTGCCATGGTCCATGTTTAAAGTAGGACTTTAATTTTCACGAGGGTTATGTCCAAGTGAAAACAGCTAAACTCTCAACTTTGCTCCTCAAGGACAATTTGCTTTGGTATTTTCCTACCAGTCCTTCACTGATACAGTAAGGGAACTCAACTTGGGTTGTAAGTGGATTGAAGTGGCTTCCATGAGTGTAACATCAAAAAGGAAGATAGAAGATCGTTCAGATCCCTTTACCTGTGCATTTTATAAAATTAAACCTGCCCCAAATTCACTTTAGATGAGACTGGGAGGTGCGTCCAAATAAACAAAAGATGATTATTTCACTCCAAGGCAAAGGAAAGCTTTTTAGCACTCCATCAAGTCACAAACTATCTGATCCTGGTCAAACCCTTCTTAGTTCTTACTCCCGCTCTATAGAAACAAATTCACAGCATGTCACAGACACTTTAATGCATATTCAAAAATCCCAGCAGCAGACTTACCATTTGACCTTCAACAAGATGTCCCTCAATTAACATCAGCATACAGAAGTCACAGAACAAGAGAGTTGAATAGGTGTTGCAAAACTACAGCTGGGGAGATCTTTTCAGACTACCTTTTTGAGAGGGGACAGTTGTCCCTTATCAGCCAACACACAATAAAAGTGACACTTTCATTTATTACTCTCCAGATCATCTGCCCCAGATTTTTCTAGCTGCCTCGGTTCTCTCTTAAGCCTTTTGTTCCTAGAACTAAAATGCAGCTCATACCAGATGTCTCTTCCATATGGAATTATCCAAACATATCTCCTATAACAACAAGGTACTTTATATTTAACATGTGACTCTAAATTGGCTTTAACATGGTGTACTAAACTGTTATGTACCATGTGATGCTATTGTATTTTAATGTTTGTTCTTATAAAGTGTGGAATTTCTTGGAATTGCCTTTTTAATAATACACATTTCAGAGCAGGTTATTACTAATACTGTATAGTGGTTGCTATTAATCACATCACAGAAAAGGATTGTTGTGTGATTTATGATATGTGATATATTTTCTGGCTGTGATACCATCTATCCATTAGGATTACATGATGCCACATGTCACTTTGTCAGGAAGGCATGTTTAGAGAATTTCATTTTGTACTTTCAGATGACATTAATGAATACAAAGCAGCAATGACGATAATCCACAATTCAATTCCAGTAAAACCCTCACATAAGAACTTTACAGAATGGTAAGCAACTAATAATAAAAAGAGTAACGCCAAATACTGACTGGGCTTTATAAAAAAGAAAATATATTTATTTCTCGGTCAAGCCTCATGAAGATATTAAATAGGCATTTGAATGCATCATTGCTCCTTCAGACTCAGAAAATCAGAAGACTGTTTCACCACTAAAGCACCTGAGTGGAGGCTTCTTGTTCTGTCTGTCACTAGTGACCGCTGTACTTCTGCTGGATCCTGTTGTTTCTGGGAAGACTGATTCCCCAATCTTCTCTCCAAAGAATTAAAAAAGCCCCAATGTAACTTATTTTCAAAACCCAGTTTGGAGAGTGAAAATGAGAAGGTTCTGGTACCTTTGATAGTTGTGTAAAAGAGGAAATTTTAGCAGGTGTTATTTGTGATCTAATGAATGGCAAGTGACACCTGTTGAAATTCCATTTTCCTGAGTCATTAAAGGTACAGGAGGTCTTTCCAATTTTCAATTTGGCAGCCCTAGCTTCAGATGGCTGCTGGAGGAGACAGGAGAAAGTCCCCATTGCTCTGGCATGGTTGTTTGCGATCTAGGGGCCCTTCCAGAAAGGCCCTATATCCCAGGATCTGATCCCAGGTTTTCTGCTTTAAACTAGATTATATGAGTCCACACTGCCAGATAATCTAGGATAAACAGAAAACCTGGGATCAGATCCTGGGATATAGGACTTGTCTGGAAGAGCCCTGGGCCTACTTTGTTGCGCAGCAGCAGATTTTACCCAGCACCCAAAGTCCAAATGCAATAGGCTCACAGACAAGAAGAAAAATTAACAGAAAAATATTTACCCTTAATAGCAGATGTGAAACATAAACTTGCAGTGTTGCATACAAAAATCGAACAATTCAACAAACTTAGATAGTCCTTGTAAGTAACACAAAATAAGGCATATTCATCTTAAATCTAATGAGAGCAAAACATAAACTTTGAGTAAATAACTATTCCACCATAGCCTCCTCTAGAGTAGCTTCTCCATGCTGCTCCCCAGAACAAACGCCTTTGAGCATAGATCTCCTCAGAGAAAAAGCTTTCCAGGAGCTCTCCTCTGAAGCTCTTCAGAACTCCTCCAAACTGTATTCAAAAACTCATACAGTTAACACCATTGGGTGTGGCTCAAGCTTGCTGGTTGACCTACATTACCTGGTTACATGATAATTAACATTATAAGGTTTTTCTTCAACAAACACACACTTGGTCCTGCTATGACTTACCACAACACTCTTCAGTGGTTCTCAACCTATGAGTCCCCAGGTGTTTTGGCCTACAACTCCCAGAAATCCCATCCAGTTTACCAGCTGTTAGGATTTCTGGGATTTGAAGGCCAAAACATCTGGGGACCCACAGGTTGAGAACCATTAGTGTAAATTAAACCTATTTTATGGTCATTCTTTTATATGTCATAAAAATTAATGTGATGTTATAGCATAAAAAGAGGTCTAGGTCCCTCTGAAATCACTAAAACATACTAGGTATTCATTGGGTTGGTCACAATTAAATCCTATTGATTTCAGTGCAACTGTTGCAAAGATTATTAAGTCTGATTCCAACACAATGGCCTCGATTCAATATCCCATCAGTGTAGCACTGCTGTTCCCAACCTGTGGGTGCTCTGGTGTTTTGTCCTACAGCTCCCAGAAATCCCAGCCAGTTTAGCAGCTGATTACCGTATTTTTCGCTCCATAAGACGCACCTGCTGATAAGACGCACCTAGATTTTAGAGGAGGAAAATAGAAAAAAAGAGGGCTCTGACGCGACGCTGCTTCGCTCCTCCTCTTGCTCCTTCTTTCCCCCCGCCCTTTGCTCGAGTGATCAAAGGGCGGAGGGAAGGAAAAGGAGCAAGAGGCGGAGCGAGGACACTTTTGGTGAGTATATCGCCGCCCCCCCTCTGCTCCAGCGCCTCCCCCCTGCCTACATCTTCGCTCCATAAGACGCGGCTGATTTTTCATCCTACTTTGGGAGGAAAAAAACTGCGTCTTATGGAGCGAAAAATACGGTACATCTCTAGTTTCCCATTACAAAAATGTTGTGTACATAACTTGAATTTCCAAACATCAAATTCTCATTTATATTGCAACAATTGTACAGATGCACTGAAGAAAAGTGCAGAATTTAAGTTCTCTTTTCCCATAATTACCTTTTTTTGATTAATCACATCAGGTAAATTCGATACACTACATACCACATAATCTCAAAGGGTTAGTGATAGATAATGTAAGCACATAATTAGGCAATACAGCTTTTACCTATTTAGGAAGTATGGTATTATTATTATTATTATATACTTCATTTAATTATTTTACATATATGATGCTTTCTACCCGTTTTTCCAATGCAATGTATAGCACAGTATATTATAAAATGTGCATCTGAGAGGCATTTGCACTGTATAATTAATGAAGTTTGGTACCACTTTAATTGCCATGGCTCAATGCTATGGATTCATGGGAATTTTACATTTACAAGATCTTTAGTTTTCTCTGCTAAAGGGTGCTGGTGCCTCGCTAAGCTATATCTTCAACAATGAAAAAAAATTGTACCCAAAGTATTTTGTTCAAATGCTTTTGTCCAAAGCACTGCCTATTGTGGAAAGACAATATTATATTTTGCACAAAATATATTTTGAGGCCAAAAAAATCACAAAAAGTAAACATTGCATAATATTAGAAACTCTGAAAAACTTTAAATGGTTGAGACACAATTTCTCATCATTTATGACAACCTTTAGGAATAATCACTGTTCCTGTATATAAAATCCATTCATATACTTGGGAATTCCATTCATGCAACTGGTAACTGTAAGAAAGCCTCCTCATGTAGTTTGGATCTTTTCAATAGACAATGTAGAAGGTTACACAGAAAAGACAATGTACTCCTAAAAATCCTATTGCAGTACCTAATCACCTTTCTGTTTGCCTTCAGTACAGCTGTGAAAATGACAGAAGGGGTCCAGCTGGTACCACTTATTGATCAATGTTGGCCTGAGGACTTCTAGTTGTTTATTCCTAGAATACATAGTATTGTATGCATCAAAATATATTTAAAATGTTCCTAGAATTCATAGAGAAAGTGATGTAGGTCTCTAATGGAACCTGAAGGCCTGAGAGGCTATTTCAGATTTCCGTGGGGAGGGGCAACATTAATCATTGTCCCAAGCATAATGGAGATGTTTGCCTGTTCCTCCCCCACCTTAAATAGCATCCTTGCTTCAGGCATTGAAAACAAAGAAAAGTTGTGTGTGTATTGTACTTGGAGACATAGGGTTCATTCTCCTGGAATGACCTGTAAAAGCAAATTACATTCTCCTTAATGGTGGGGATGGGTTGAAAGGGGAGAAGATACATAAAAAGGTTACTTTGGGAATACAGTGATTACTGATCCTCCATCTTTATTTGAGGTCAATGGATTTAGAATCTGGATAATTATTTGAAGATGACAATTCAAACAAAGGAAAAACTGGTTTGAGGGAATGAGTACGCAGCCAAGAAGAAACTGTCAAACCCCCCCCCCCCATACACACCCCTATTGTGTGGGGGGTGAGAGAGGTTGCTCCTGGGTGAACTGTTGCTTCTTGGATGCATATATATCTTTGATATATATATATATATATATATATATATATATATAGAGAGAGAGAGAGAGAGAGAGAGAGAGAGAGAGTATATTAACCTTTCTTTCCTGAATCATAACAACTTCCCACCTGGTTCCCTCAATCTGGCCATACATAACTCAAGACCCCTTATATATTCCAGATGTATTAATCCTTTGGGTCCTGTTTTGGAGTCTGGAGCCGAAGAAGAATTTGTTTAGAGTATTCTATACTTATTCCAGTTCTCCATGGAGCCAGGAATAGTTTCTTTTATCATTGTGACCAACCATGTGTAAAATATCATACTGAACATATGATTTCATTTTTATATTGCATGGTAAAACGTATATACTTATAAAACCCATGGGTCAAAACAGATATACCATATGTATGAAATACATCCAAGTATGGACTATATAGACAAACTGAAAAATAATAAAAGGATACATCTTTGATGTCTCCAAGCCATGATTATCATCCTCATTCTCAACCTGAAGTAATTTAATTATGGCTTCATTACCCCTTGTTTTCAAATTATGCTAACTCCTTCTCTTCTAGAGGCCAGTTTTACAAATATGCACTTTTTGATGCTGCTTCTTTGTCTCTCTCTCCCTTTTCTGTCAAATATCACAATTCATTTGGGACAAACTGTTGGAGGCCTGCATGTTTGTTGTGGTCAAGCTTGCAACTTGTAGTGGATGGTGCCAAAGCTAGGAAAAAATACCCAGGTTCCTCTTTGCCTGCTACTCTGTTATTTGTGCCCTTGTTTTCTGCACCATGTATCTGGTTTCTGAGAAAGAGAGGCCACTCTTGCAGAGACATGAATTGATTACTTTTGGAGAGTAATTGTGAAATTGGGTCAAGTGCCACATAAGATAGGCCAAGGACTGTTCACCCACCCTGCTTTGCAATAAACACCATTTTTAAAACACAGCTTTTGCATACCCCTGTCTAGGAGGCACAGCTTTGTTTTGGTTGTAGTCTTACTGAAGAAATGGAAGGCAGTACGAGAGAACTTTGCATTTTGTTACACATGTATAAAGCCCCTTTTTTGGCTAACACATGTTCCTGTTCACAAGAGGAGGAATCCTGAAGTATTATTACATTTCCATCGCATATAACTGTCAAATGTGAGCTCAACTTCATCAGACTTATTTCTGGCATGACATGTATGAAATTGTTCTGCCAGGTGCTCTAATTTCTTTTTAATTTTTGTTTAAATTAAGGATGGCCAAAGGACTTGCTGCCAAGGATGCAGTCACTCCATTCTGGATCTTACTGTTGCTCTGGCAATGATTGCTTCAAGCAAAGCAGAAACCAGGAAATCTGTTCTTATTCACCTTTCCCTGTGGTGCTGAATATAATACACTGGGAGAAACCAAACCAAGATCAACAGACAGCAGAAGTCACAAGACATAGACATTCTTGTTGCTACCTCAGAAAAATGGGAAAAACCCAGGAAGAATGCCTGAAGGAGTTGCACAACAATGCACCCCACTGTCTGATGATAGGGCTCCTCATTGCAATATCTCTTGCCTTTACTGACTACAATCAGCCCTCCATATTTACAGGTTTTGTGGATTTATTTTATTTATTTTATTTTATTAGTCACGCTTCTATGCCGCCACTCCCGGAGGGGCTCGGGGCGGCTCACAAAAGCCATATAGGCACAATAAAACAACAGAATGGTAAAACATCAACAAATCGGCGATTAAAATAGTACAATAGTTAAAAATCTGAGGTGGAACACATCACCAGAGAATAAGAGTTAAAACAGAAGGACTGCAGAAGGGCAGGCCTACAGATCGAAAGCCTGGCGAAAAAGATGGGTCTTACAGGCCCTCCTGAAGGGGAGCAAATCCTGAATAGCGCGTATTTCTGATTTGATGGATTAAAATATGATCTATAGGAATTTTGATATCCTTCAGTACAATTTTATGGTCAACTTCTAGAGAAATTTAAGCACAGAGTCATACTGCAGGGCCTCTCTGGGAATATCTATCTCTTCCAGTGTGTGGTCACAGAATCATGCTGGAGGTTCTTAAGGTTCCTAGAGAGGTCTTCTCTGAGGTAGAAAATAACATTTCTCAAATTAATGGTTTCACCACTTTCATGAGGGCCTTGGACCCCTAACCTGAGTGGAGGTGGAGAGCTGATTATTTTGTCCAGAGTTGTATTGGCTGTTTTGAGCAAGGAGCTGCTGATCACAGCTATGGACCTCCTATGTGCCAATTGGACGAACATCTCCAGCCTCACATTGAATGTGTATGGGCCAATCAAGAGGCAATAAAAGCTTCCATCTACTCTTAGTAATGGATCTTTTCCAGCACTGTCTGAAAGGCATTAGTACCATTACAGTGCCCTGACTCAGGCATGTAGCCGGGGGGAAATAAGGGGGCTTCATTCCCCGAAATTCTCAGGGTGGTCCGCAAAAAGGCCTTACTGGTACATTATTTAAACTGTTTATTCATATCATGATCTGATCACCATGCTGATTATATCCCACATTAATGGGGTTATTGGGATAGCAATACAAAAGGTTTGCAAGGGTAGACCCTCTTCCACCCAGTCTCAGGCCCCCCCGAACCAAACTCAGCCCCCGAATCAAAATCCTGGCTATGGCCCTGCCCTGACTCATGGCTCCACCTGGAGTTTTCTGTCCAAAACAGACACAAAGCCTTTCCCAATTACTTATCAGAATAAAAAGAAATTATCACTATCCAAGATACTATGTCTGTTGAATGTCTGTCAAAATTACATATTACAGCCATAAATCGAAACAAAATCTTTGGGGACAATAGCTAAAGGTCACTCACAAGACAGTGCCTAAACAGATTATGTACACATTTCATTATTGGTCAAGGCTTAGCATTAAGGCATAGGATAAATGTTATTAAATGAAGATTTATTTTTTTAAAAAAAAATCTAGTTGTACCACATTGCTTGCCCATTGGGATTTTTTAAATTCTGCAGTTGCCAGGCTGATATGGGAGAACTTATTCATAAATATTAAGGAAAAATGTTTTTGTCTAAATGAAAGTCAAGGTTAAAATTTGAATTCAGTGACTGAGGAAATTAGAAAAGTAGCACTATGAACATTTGTATGTAGTTGCTGTTGGCCTGAATATATTATTTATTTACCACAAGAATGTGTGAACAGGCAAACTATTTCTACAAATATTTGTTCTTTCTCAGTAATACCAAGAGACTCCAGTGCAACTGCTTGAACACTTTTCTAAGGGATCTTTTAAGCACGGGGAGAGACTTTTAAGAGAAATGCAAAAAATCATTTGAGTTTTGTTTTAACTGCTTTATTCATAATTCCAGCTGCTTTCTTGTCCCATCCAAGTTCCATAATGGGTTTTTTTTCTTCCCACAACTATGTATTTTTTTCAGTATCTCTAATTTGTGTACATGTTTTTGCATTGTCAGCATATATGGACTAAAGCACATTTGTGTTAATTTTCCAATTAAAATTGTATATATTTACTTAAATAAAATTCACACTAGAGCAAAGACATCTAATCCTTATGGTATCCTGAGAAAAGGAAAATGAAAGACATGTAAATGAATAGTCTTGCATATTTTAATAATTTTACAGACCACAAACTGGATACATTCCTAAAACATCTCAAGAAATGGGAATTTCTCCTACCTCCCTAGCCTTTAATAGAACTGCAGTCCTATTATGGAATACTTGAGATGAGTCCTGAGAAATGTGAGGCTGGTTTCTGGGCTAGAAAAAAAGTAGGATTATACTGTACAAGGTCGATTGCATTTTTCACAATTTGTGATCAGTTTAGTATGTCATATATTACAGTGCTATGAAACAATCATGGTTTTTTTCTTTTCGTGGTGTTTATAGAAGGGCTAAATAACATAATTGTGGATATCTGCAATGCAGACCCAAAAAAAATTCGCAACTTTATTTCTGCCATTTCTGCACATACTTTCCCAAAATATAATAAAGGTCATATACTTAGGATAGGCATAGGGTGGTCCATGGGCTGCCTGTGCTCTATAACCCATTTTCAATCCTTGAAGTTCCCATCAATCCTCTGAGGACCCCCAAACCCTCAAACCATTTTTCCTGTGTTATTTACAGGCATGTTTTGCCTCTAAATCTCAAAGAAAACCCCAAAATGCATGACATTATTTTTTAAAAATCTCTCCCCAATTTACCAAGCACTCCAGGACTCTATACTACTCCAAATACCTTCATTATTTTGCAGTCCTTCTCAAAATGGTGACAGGAATTAATGTGATCTCACTTTGTCACTATTTTGAGTGGGATTTTAAAGGAAAACTCAAATATTTGGGCTTAGTGTGATGATGCACCCCATAAGGGTTATTTAGGATTTCTATACAGTTGCCTACCACTGATTTACAGTATCCCCACCTGAAGATAGATATGTTAAAAATTATCAGGTGCAAGAGGGTACTACTACTCTATATGCGCATATATACCTCTAGAAAGTTTAGTCAAAAAAACAATTCTACAACCTGGGTTGAATTAGTCATGGGTCTTTCCATGGGATAAGCTGCCGTTTCAGATTGTCGGTTTTACCTTAAGCTTTGCCACACCCCAGTTTTAAATTAAATGGAAGATTTTCCTACCTCATCACACTTTTCTCTGCTTTCTTAAAGATTTATTCATTTGATTTGCCATCACACAGGAGACAGGTGAAGATGTTACCCACATCTTTAGAAACAGCAAAATACCTTCAACTCACATTTGAAGCTTGTGCCATGCAATAGGCTTCATGGGTTGCCAATTCTTAAATGTGTAGTAGAAACGCTGATTTTACTGCATGTGATGAAGTCTTTATTCAAGGGTCATATTGAAATCCATATTCTGCCCCCCCCAAAAAACCCCTACTCTTATCTCATACATGAGATCAGCATATACATATGTTTGTTATTTATGACTTTGCAAGTGTAAAAATGCATGCTATTTATAACTAAAAAGCAACGGCCATGGTCTCCTACCATAAAGCCGCTGATAAAACTTTTATTTGCTATTAACAGAAACCTAGAATAAACAGACAAGAAAGATGAGATATGTGATCAAGTACCATAACCAAATCCTACCCTAAGGATCTGAATGCTTAGTATCCCCTTTCCTAAGGAATGAGACAGCTAGACATAAATGAAGAGAGCATATAAGATAGTCAAGGTGACAAATTATCCTGGCAATTTATTGATTGCAAATTAGCACAGTGCTAACAGGACTGTCTTCAGTGAGTGGCTTTCACCTCTTTCAGGCCTGTGATATTTGATTGCAATATTTGAAATGGAAAGGAGTGTCACACAGGTGAGACTCATTACTTTAGAGGTCACATGCAAGCCGTGACTTCAGTTACTTCTGCACACATCTGAATGTAGTGCGTGCAATTATATTAGGTGAATTCCTTGCCCTGCATATAAATCTACAAAGCAGGGACCCTGCTCTCGTTGGAGGGTATGATTTAATTTGGATACTATGCCACCAAGTTTTTAAAATATTCTAGTTACAGGAAACCTGCCTTGATGAGCAAAGTTAGACATTCAACCTTAATTCAGATTTGCAATTCTATAATAATATATTGAATTCTGATCCAAATGTGGTATTGCATGTTAAAACAGGGAAAAGAGAGTAAACTGTAAACATCTTTACTAAACTATCTAAAACCTATTTAAAACAAATCCATAAAATGTAATTATACTTCTAGAGTTTCACACTGTGCTGATGGAGGTTGGAAGTTAGAGAGAGAGAATGAGTTCTGTTGGCTTCTTGGCAAAGCTTTCACAGTAGCCCAGTTGTTGTTGTTGTTATTATTATTTTGCGGCAACAGCCAAAGTATTATTATGAAAGAAAGTTAAGAAGAAAGCAGACAGATTGCAAAAGATAGGATTGTTGTTAGCAGATAGCAGGTGGGACTTGGGTTGGTGGTGGTGTTTGGCTGGTACAATGCTTATGAATGCTACTACAGTTAATAACAATCTTTTATGTGCTGATGGAGGTTGAAGTTAGAGAAAGATTATAGGTTTTGTTGGCTTCTTGGCAAACTTTCACTAAATAAGGTGAAATAAAGAAGCCCAATTCATTATTATTATTATATTAGGAGGCAACAGCCAAAGTATTATTATTAAATGAAATTAAGAAGGCAGAGAGCATAGAGGGAAATATAAACAGAGGGGAACTTGTTATGAAATTGCAAAGGAAAGGAATTATTAGGTATTGGTGGTAAGTTTAGGAAGGGTTGATAGTTTTTTCTGAGAATTAGACTTTGCTGCTTGCTGCAATTCCTATACTTATTAATACCAATAATCTTTTAAAAGTACTACTTTCTGAAAGAGAGGAAGGAAGAGCGATAAGAAAAGAAGCTAAAGGCTTTAGTACAGGTTAATTCAAAACTCAGTCACCCTAAAAGAAAAGCACACCCACCCACAAATTCCCAAATGCTGCGCACCCACCTATCCACCCTTACTTCCAACTTCCAGTCCCACTAAATAAAGAATGAGGAAAATAAAGGAAAATCAAAAAGATTCAATGCTAAAGAGAGGCCAGGCCAAAAGCTAAAGTGGAGAGCAAGCAGCAAGGCAATTGGACTGAAGCATCTCTGTCTAGAACCAGGATGCAACTGAGTAATGGAGGTGTTCACTTCATTAAATAAACATAGTTTGTGTAAGACACGTCACAGCTGTCTTCTATTCTGATTGGCTCAACAGGTAGAGCTCACACAGGTAAACCTGTGCGAGCATGCAACAGCCTCCCCATGTGCTCGCAAATAGAGCAGAAAGAACTGTGACCATCAGTCACGTGGTCTGCCTTCGTAAACACACACACACACACGGTGGCAAATCTCTTGCCTTTACAGGCATCCGAACATGCTGAAGGCCAAAACGAATCCATGCACAAGTCTAATACCTATGAAATAGAGGAGTCATAAGAACACCTGTTCTCACAAGATAAAGCTTTCCCTTCCCCCTGCATTTTCTGCTTTATTTTTTACAAAGGGTATTTCAGAGTTATCCTTTTACTTATGGAAATAGAAGGAAAAATAAGAAGGCAGTTTTCAATTCAGCTTCTCAGTAAGACTAAATCGACAACGGGATACAAAACTGCCAGCCAAGTTCACACAATATATTGACACAAATATAATTGGTTTTTGTAATATACTTTTTGATGGTGGATTAATGAAACACATTTTACAGTTTCTGGACCTGTACTTACGGTCTTGGCAGCAAAAGACAATAATCCACTGAATATTACTTGATCAGGAGGGGGAGACCAGACACTTGTGGTCTTGATACGAATGTAGAATATATATCTCTATCTATGATTGGGGCATACCTATCACCGCTTTGAGTCCCCCTAGGGGTGAGAAAAGCGGTATATAAATACTGTAAATAGATACATACATACATACATACATACATAAATTACTGGTATGAAATGGGGGACTCCATTTGCCACCTGCCCTGCTATCAGTCTCTGCCCTGACAGATAAGGTGGTAGTGGCTATACTTGGAGGGGAGGTACGTGGTCTGTCCCAAAAGTAATAATTTTTTTAAAAATAATATATTGAATATACATGTATACATACATGTAATCACCATTTATTCCCTTCAAAATATGCTCCTTGTGATCCAATACAGTGATTCCAGGATTGCTGTCACTCATAGCAGCGAAGAAAGTATTCACCTGACATATTGTTTAAAGCCCTTGAGGCAGCTGTCTGAATGTTTTCAGCTGTCCCCAAATTATGTCCTCAATGAGCTTGAGGAATAAAAAGAAATCGCATGGAGTCAAGTCAGGGCTGCAGGGGAGCATTCAGAATGGCCTTCATTTGGGCCACATTGTTTTCAGTTCTTGAAGTTGAAGGACGCTGCTCCAGGCTCCTCTGCAATTTCACCCACAATAAGACACAAAAAACTACTACACACTGTACTTTACTAATGTACCAACTGCTGTAAAGGCATGGACTAAATCAACTGAGGATGGTCAAACCGTATGCTTGGTTCCCCCTCCGCCTGCCTCAACCTCCACTTTCTTATCCTGGCTGTTCTGCACTGCATGCAAAAAAAAATCATTCTCCTTACCTTTGGGACAGACTACCTATTTGTACTTCTTGCCCCTGCATTCCTAGGTAATAAGTTATGCCCCTGGTCTGTTGAAAAGAAGCTCGGTTTATGATTGAACCATCAATGTACCATTGCATCCCACAATGCACATACAATTTCTGATGGAATGGAATGAAAGTAGAAAATAGTAAAGCACAGTACTACACAGTATAGCATATGTACCCAGGTTCCCAATATATCAAATGAAAAAGCCTTGACATACCTCTGATACTGCTTCTTGCATTTGTCACTTTAATTAGCAGTGGTGGAGCTACAATTTGTGGTCTCCTACATTCATCTTTATGGGCAATGCTACATTAGGATATAGTGTTAATCCAGGCCAGTGAGCAGGGATACCATTTTTTGTACTCAATAATAATTCTGGAAGTATGGTATGTCTTGTGGTAGGGAAAAATATGAACATGGTGATTTTTTTAAAAAACAAAACAGGCCACCATTCACAGAGAACTTAAGAACATAAGAACATAAGAAGAGCCATGCTGAATCGGACCTCAGCCCATCTAGTCCAGCATTCTGTATCACACAGTGGCCCACCAGTTGTACACGGGGATCTCGAGCAGAAGGGAGGGCAAAACCCTGACCTGCTCCCGACCCCCCACAACCAGTACCCAGGGAAATCCTGCCTACCTCAACCAACTCCGAGGTGGCACTTGAATGTCCTTTTCAGTAACTACCGATACTCTTGGTATCCATGAATCTGTCTAATCCTGCCTTGAAGTTGTTCAGGCTGACAGCTGTCACAACCTCTTCTGGAAGTGAGTTCCATAACCCAATGACCCTCTGGGTGAAGAAATATTTCCCTTTATTAGTCCTAATTTTCCTACCTTGGAGCTTCAGGGAGTGCCCTCTAGTCCTAGTGTTTTGTGACAAAGAAAATAGTTTTTCTTTATTCACCTTTTCTATCCCATGCATGATTTTATACACTTCGATCAAGTCACCTCTTAAACGCCGTCTTTCAAGGCTGAAAAGACCAAGGCGTTGCAACCTGGTTTCATAAGGGAGCCGCTCCATTCCTTGGATCATTCTGGTTGCCCTTTTCTGTACCTTTTCCAGTTCCGTTATATCCTTCTTAAGGTGCGGAGACCAGAATTGTACACCGTACTCCAAATGTGGCCTTACCATCGATTTGTAGAGAGGTAATACAACATTTGCTGACCTATTTTCGATTCCCTTTCTGATCATGCCTAGCATAGAATTTGCTTTTTTCACTGCTGCTGCGCACTGGGTTGACATCTTCATTGAGCTGTCCACCAAAACCCCAAGATCCCTTTCCTGGTTTGTCTCAGAAAGCTTTGACCCCATCAATTTGTAGGTGTAGTTGGGGTTCTTTGCCTCGATGTGCATGACTTTACACTTGTTTAGGTTAAAATGCATTTGCCACTTTGTTGCCCATTCACTCAATTTCGAGAGATCTTTCTGGAGCTCTTTACAATCAGTTTCATTTTTAACTACCCTGAACAATTTAGTGTCGTCTGCAAACTTTGCTACCTCAGTAAGTTACCTTTGCTAACTTACAGAAGTCTTCCATCTCTGTTCTTGTGGGTTTCTTAAAAATAAAATAATTATTACAATTCTTCAAGATTATTGCAAAAAATGTTCCTCCTGCACTTTTCAGAGAGGAACACTTTTGTCTCAGCTTTGTCAGGTAATAGATACTATAAAAGTCTCCTTCCTCTTTTATGGCATTTAGAAATGCAGAATGGAAGTGGGAAAATGCACAATGACCTCAAGCCAAACATTGTAATACTACCAGTTACAGGAATCAATAAAGGGAGAAATTTGGTATAGTGCCATTTGTCACACACTATATTACTCCTAATTCCATACAGAGCCTCTCTTTTCAGTGAGACGTTCATTCCCTAGACAATCCCTTGTTCTGCCGTTTAATGTAAGCAACAGTGGTTCTAAAAATAAACAGCTCTTGCTGTCAGGCTTTTGCCAATTTCCTAGTATCACCAGAAAAGAGATTTTGTAGGCTTTAAATCCAACCATCTCCCAATGAAACGATAAGCACATATAATGGATAAGCCAGTATTATAGCTAGTATGCAAGATAATTGATTTAACCAACTGTGTTCCCTGCCAGCTAGTTCACTGATAATAAATCTGTCACGGGCAGACAGGATGGGAAATAGGCAGGTTTTGTGTCACAATTGCACAATGTGCTTAGTTTATACCATATAACATCATTGCATTTTCTTTGATTTCTTTTGGGTTTTTGCCCCACAATTTCAATTTAGTCTTAATATGTTGAAACACTGCTCTGTGTAGTTTCAAATGTATTTGTCGAAGACTGGTGTGGGCAAATTATCATCCTCAAATTCTCATTCTCATTTCACCATCCATATATTGAGGTCAGCCAAGCACAGAAAAATGAATGCATATCACATGTTGTATTTTAGAGAAAGGAGATATTCTCTACATCATATAGCAGATATAATATATGGCCCGTGTTGTATAGGTATTTAAAATCTAATTTTCTATTATCAATAGTATTTTTACTTTAACTATTGTTATTTAACAGTAACAAGAAATGCTTTCTTACTGCCGTTATATACAGTAGAGCAGTGTTTCCCAACCTTTTTTGAGCCGCGGCACACTTTTAACATTAAAAAAATCCGGGGGCACACCACCAACCAAAATGACACTCTAACACAGTAAAGTTTGGTTGGTGGCCTGCTGGGAGCAGCTGCTGGGAGTGCCGAAGCTGGGGAGGGGGCAGAGCCAGGCTGCGCCATGCCCTGCCCCTACCCTCGGCTTCACCTCTCCCATCAGCTGCTCCAGCCTTGATGGGGGCAGTGCCAAGCCAGCGGTGCCAGAGCCAGCACAATGCTGGCTTGGCACTGTCCCCTCAAGGCTGGAGCAGCTGCTGGGAGTGCTGAAGCCGGGGGAGGGGGCAGAGCCAGGCCGCGCCATGCCCCACCCCTCCCCTCCCCCCAGCTTCAGCTCACCTACAGGCCGCACCATGCCCCGCCCGCTCCCCCCAGCTTCAGCTCTCCTACAGAGGAGGAGCATGAGCGGTGAACGGGCTTCAGTGGGCGAGAGTCATGGTGGGAGTCATGGCAGATTGGAGGCTGGATGACAGCCGAAGGAGGCGGCGCCCCGGTCCCTTCTTCTTTTTCTTCGCCACTGCTCGGCCCTTCCTCCTCCTCCCCCAAGCAGCAGGAGTTTGGCAGGAAGGGGGGAGGAAGGGGGGCAGAGAGCTTTTCTCGCGGCACAGCAGGAGGTCCGTCACGGCACACTAGTGTGCCACGGCACACTGGTTGAGAAAGACTGCAGTAGAGTGATGAAGAAAGCATGTGGGAGTGAACTAGGACTGTGTTTTTTATGGAAGTATCCTGCCTTTGGTTCAGCTATGTTTCTCAACGTCCCTTGGTTTAAAATCACCCAATTGTGCATCCCTGTCTTTTTTATTGGTAGATCTCATAATGCTAGTAAAAAGCAAGATCAATCCCATGAGCCTGAAGTCCTTCCTGATATAGGCAAAGCTAGAATATTTTTGGCTCATCCAAATGAACATAGGCCACCAGTCAGAAATTTCTGAAAACTCAACAATGGATAATAATGTATCAAAGCATGACTGGGCAACCCTGGTTCAAATTCTCACTTCACCAAGAAAGCTTATTTGTTGATCTTGGATCAGTCTTGTCCAACATTAATTTAAAGCCACCTTACTGAAGCAAATTCCAGAATAAAGCCATGGTGCCAAGTAGTATTCTACAGATGCAGCAAGAATTTATAGCAGAGAGAACCCACTTTCTTGCCATAGTTTACCTGGATCTGAAGAAGCTATGGGAAGGGGGTTTCCTTTAGAACCCATCACGTCCTTAATTACTTGCATAAATGTCCTACTTTAGGATGAGGTTTAAGATGAGATAGAAAAACAGAGGTTTATAGGAAAGGTCTAGAGCAGACAAAGAAATCCCTACTGCATAGAAGTAAGTTTCTCTCCCTCTTGAAAAAAAGCTTAACTACCACCACAAAAGTATTGCTTTGTCTGTACACACTGGGATTCTCTGAAGTTCTTATTTACTAAAATGACAGGTTGAAGTGAAGAGTGCAGTGAGGCCTCTTGCCTGTGACAAAGCACAATACTAATACCTCTCAATGCCCATTTCAAAGCCTATACTATTATTCTCTTCAACCATGACAAGTTCTCCTGAAAGCTATGACAGCCACACTTCTATATCCACTTCACAAGGGACTTCTGAGTGGAGAAATCACATCTACCTCCCCAAACACCCCCCATTCCTTAATGCACCCCAAGGAAGTAGAGATGAGATGACCATAATGCTTAATAATGCTTTGAATTAGTTATCATAGGTCTCCTGGGTCATAGATTGTCAAGGTCTGATGAAACTGTGCCAAATCAAATATCTATTCAGTCACTATACAAATTCTTACATGCAATGAAGTAATTCATGTGAACAATTATCTGAGACACTATGAACATTTGCATGAAAATTCTTATTATGCATCATTGAATGAATGTCACTGGCTCAGGTTGGGTGGCTTTTAAAGCAGGTACTGTCTACACATAGGACTGCACACATATTGTTAATTTCTTTTTTTAAGTACCATTGTAATAGATCAGGAATGAATAAAGTAGGGCCCATGTGGACTCCAAGGCTATTTTTGTCATCCCTGGATCATTTTTCCGCTCCTCCAGAGCATCACAGGAGTAAATAAATTGATCCAGAAAACCTAAAATGTCTTATGATTTTGAGGAGGGCATGTTTACACCACCCACCCACAAGGTTAAAAAAGTCTACTGTTACTATAAAAGGCCTGCCCAGGTTCTAAAATTACCAAAAGCATCCAAAACACGTTGACCACATCTCCTCTTGAAGACATTTGGAGGCAAAACAAACCCTTATGTATCAATGATTTATGTATCAATGTATTTTTTTATTTTTGCAGTCATTGATATGGTATGAGTGCCACTCTCCAAAATCTCCTGAAGGACCAATGTGCTCACTAGCCTTCCACATTTCCCCAACTCCTCAAGAAGATCCACAAATGTACATTTTTGTGGGAAAGAAAACAGTTTTCTCCATATCCACCAGGCTATCTCCCCACTGCTTTCCAGGATGAGAGAAAAAATGATGAATATTCTGGAAAGGGATAATGTGGCGCAGAGGTACAAATGAAGCATGTTAGTTTCTATTCTTCTATGATTCTTGCCAAGAAGGAGACTGCGCATAACTTCTTCAAAACATAGAAATAGAGAACAACATCTCTACAGGAAGGGTATAAATTCCATAATTGCAGTCAACTGGAAATGCAACAAGATTCATGAACAAGTATATACTAAAGGGTGAACTATACAAATTCAACATGAAGTATTGTGCCACATATATTACTTTGGAAGGGTGGGGAAGACTTTCTCATAATTCTATTAAACTAAAAGCCAATAAACATACATTCTGAGATGTTCTCCATCCCCATCATTATGGATTTGTTCCTGTTTGCAGTGGCTGCTCTAGTACAGCTGTGCCTCTGTTTTAAATAAGATTCTTTCCAGCCATGGGATCTCAGGCACTGCGGTGGTGACTGGACCATGTAGACAGTTGGATATGGATATGTGCCAATGTGAAAAAGCAAAGTGAGAGTAAGCGCAATGCTTCCTCGGGATGGCCAAATATCTTTTCTAATTTATGTGAAGTACATGTTTATCAAAATACGATCCCAACTGCAGATTAGCCCTATCTTTGCTATCCATTTGTGCCTCTTTTTCCTTTCTTGAATCACTCTTTTGCTGCTTTGGAAGAAGAGACATAATCTTCCAAAGTAAGTAAACATTTGCCTCATTAGAATTTGATTAGTCTGCTAATACTGGCAGCACACCTCAGGGAAAGCAGGGCTCTTTCATTGCCAGAAGCTTATTTATACATCAGAGTTTGAAACGCTTCAATAAAAGCAATGAGGTTATTTACAATTAAAAAGTACCAATGCTCCACTCATGGTTATCTGTGCTGTTCTTTACTTAGCACTTGTAAATCTATACCATCTTCTTTCTGCAAGACTATCATTAGATGTTCAACAAAGCTTGAGAAGTTCTAACAACTTTCCCATTGCTTTTTGGTGGTTAAAATGTAACTCACAACAATGATTTCTTAGATGAATAACTGGTTGTTTTGCTTTTTTATAAATTGTTACCTTTTATTATTTAAAAATAAATAAATTTAATGTGGTTATTTATTTATTTATTAGTATTTACATCATTTTTATCCCGCCCATTTCAGCCCGAAAGTAACTCAGGGCGGCGTACAGGTCGGCAACAATTAGATGCCACACACACACACACACATATAACACTTACACACCAAAAGTATCATTGTTGTTATTTCTAGATGTATATTCTACCTTCCCCTTAAATAGAACCCAATGTTAAATATAAGTTTTTAAAAAGTAGTTAGAACAAACTGTGGTGCAAAAGTTTGGAAAGAATTAAACATACCTTTTAAAACATTAAGTTAAAATAATAAAAAAAAACATTTAAAAGCACACTCATTGCACATCCTTTGTCTGTTGCATGTAATTTGTTGTAAATCCATTGTTGCAGGTAAGGATTGCCATGCTATAGCCTAGAACAGTGGTTCTCAACCTGTGGGTCCTCATATGTTTTTGCTTTCAACTCCCAGAAATCCTAACAGCTGGTAAACTGGCTGGTATTTCTGGAAGTTGTAGGCCAAAACACCTGGAACCCACAGGTTGAAAATCACTGGCCTAGACTAAATATTTGCTTTTCTCAAGGTGGGGAGGACCAACCTAACACACAAGTAGGCAAATTGACATTGCAGCCAGGTTGCTCAATTGCGTTAGACATACTGCTGCTGTTTTGCCTGCCTCCACCCCCTTGATTCTCCCATCCCTAGCTATTAATGAGTAAAGCTTCCCAATCTCACTACACTCCCACCACTCACATTGGTACAATGGGAATCATGAAATTGCCTATTGATGATAATAGTTTATAAAAATAAAGGAACCACAATCGTTCAAGAAAGCAAGGTTACAAGGGAGTATGGAAGTATAATTGTGAAACTACTGAATGGTGAATTGGCACAATTGTGCTAATGAGGAAAGATGAAATATTGAAGATGCTCAATATGGTGTATATCCACTATCTACCCTAACACAAATGCAGTCAAATAGTGGATTGTTGTGATAAAGTCCTATTTCGAATAATATAGATTCTACATGTCAGATATACACTGCATGAATGAAGATTAAGTTTTGTTATGACAGTATTTGCATGATTCAGCAAAGGCACACAGAAATGTCGTCTCAGTGGTTTCACCAGTATTGTACAACTTTCTGCATAACAGTTGCCTCATGAATCCATATGAGATTTTATCAGATATTGCAGGCATTTTTGAGAGGGAGAGGATGATGCAGTCTTGAAAGTTGGCCATAATACAATGTTAACATGGATGAAACATATATTTGACACTCAGTTTTTCTGTTTTGTCTATTTCTGTTTTTCATTAATGGCACCTTTTTATAAAGACAACTGAGAAAGGAGGGCAATTAGGAGTTGGGGTTTATATTTGATCCTGGTGCCCACATGGACAGCATTGGAGACACAAATATGACCAGAAGTGATGTCACACTATTTCTGGCTTTGAGGCCAGATGATTCTCAGCCTATTTGTGAGGTCCCCCATTATTTTTATCTGGAGTTTCTGGGAGAAAACCACCATATTTTGTGCCATTTTTGATACTTCAGACATTATTTTTAATTTTGTTATTGATTTTTTAAAACATTTTAAAAATTGAGGTTGGGGGCAGGCTTTGTTGGGCACTTTTCCCACTTGACATAAATGCAATAACATTAATATCCAATATTCGTAAACTCTTTCTTTCTAGAGATGAGAAACTACTCAACAACTGACTCTGCAGTAACTTTCCTTGGGCTATCAGATAACGGTGGGCTGGTATCCCCTCTCATGGATTGGTGACAGATGTGTTGTGGACCAGCATTCATCCATGGAGCACCACTTTGTTTAGCATTACTGCTTATGATACAAGGACAGAAAATAATTCACGCCAGGCTGGTAAGTAAAAATGGTTTAACAATTATTAAGCATGCATTCTAAGGGAGGGGGCATGGTGGCTAATGGGACATATGAAAGAAGATAGAATAACCTGAAAGTTCCTGGAGGGATTTGTTGACTTTCCTGGTGTCTGGAATTGAATACGTTCTAGCTAAATGTTGAACGCATTTTAAGACTGCAGATGGAATGGATACACAATGCTGCCACTATTCTGTTAATGTTCATAGTATGCCCCACCCAACAAGATTTCAATACATGCCAGTTTAATAAATAGAAAGCAGAGCAAGAAAATTTGGTATGGGAGTTTTAAGATTAACACCACAGAGAAATTGAGATCTTTGGCCACCTCATAATCCTTCTGTAGAAAGGAGTTATCATTAGGTCAAAAGCAGCTAATTTGTTGGACATGCACACTGCCAGGAGTTTGTAAAAAGGAAGCCAATAAGTGGTCAACTAAAACAAAGCATATATTCATTTTTCAATGGAACTTAAAAAAATTCTTGGCACTTTCACTGACCCAGTGCTGGTATACTCCAAAAGAAAATGGGCAAAGCAGCAATACAAGAAGGTAATAAAATTATGAGCCATTCAGGTAGGGTGTGTGTGTGTGTGTATGTGTGTGTGTGAAAACAGATAACTGTACATTATTCTGTCTTGAACTTAAAATGAATTCTGGGCATCTTCAATACATAGGGGACTCTTTGGAGCAGTATTAATTCCAAAGAAGAGCATTTCAGCCACTCCACACCCAAAGCAGAATTGTCACATGGCAGATTAATGTAAAACTACCAAGTATGGATTTCTTTTATAGTAGTTCTGCCCATAAAACCATAAAGGGGTCTTACAAAGTGGCATAGGTGCAAGCATCAAGGAAATGTTTCTGTCCTCTGCATGTTCAGTTGGAATACAAATAAAATGGCACCCCAAAGAAGGAATAAGGCGGCTTTTCATAACAGATAGTTGAACCTCTGTGGCAGCATTTTGCAAAATGGAAGATGTAAATGCATCAAAGAATTGTAATTTAAAAATGAATAGAATAAGCATACAATTATAGTAAGGGTAAAGGTTTCCTCTTGACATTGTCTAGTCATATCCAACTCGGGGAGGGGGGGGGGTGCTCATCTCCATTTCTAAGCCGAAGAGCCAACATTGCCCATAGACATCTCCAAGGACATGTGGCCAGCATGACTGCATGGAGCATACAACTAAGAAGTACTTAAATAAAATAAGAACCTTATCACAAAGACGTATGGATTCAACTCGTTCCCTCATTCCCACAAGTCGCGCCTGTGATGGAGGAAGGGGTGAAAAGAGGACCTCCCCCAAGGATTATAATGATCGTGCAGGTTTGTGGTAGGAGATGCTGTCACGAAAGTAGGTGGGTCCCAAACCATTTAGGGCTTTATAGGTGATAACCTGCACCTTGAATTGGGACCGGAAAATGAACGGCAGCCAATGGAGCTTCTTAAACGAGGGGGGAGGGTGACCACTCCCTGTAATTCACCCCAGTTAGTAGCCTGGCTGCCGAACGTTGGACCAATTGGAGTTTTCGGGCCATCTTCAAGGGTAGCTGCACATAGAGTGCATTGCAATAGTCCAGTCTAGAGGTAACTAAGGCGTGGACCACCATGGTCAAGCCAGACTTCATGAGCTATGGTCACAGCTGGCGCACAAGTTTTAATTGTGCAAATGCCTTCCCAGCCACCGCCAACACCTGCGCATCATGCGTCAGCACTGAGTCCAGGAGGACCCCAAGCTGCAAACCTATGACTTCAGGAGGAATGCAGCCCCATCAAGCACAGGTTGATTGATGGGGTTGCATATTATATGTTGTTTTTGCATATGTTTTAGTTTCTCACCTCAATCCATGGGAGAGGCAGGTAAGAAATGATGATGATTATAATGATAATGATGTTTGAAATATAGAGTGGCATAGAGATTTAGCCTTGTAGATATATTGATATAATACCTGTAAGCTGGTCTTACGAAACATATTTTTCTGGTTATATCTAGCCACTATTTTTATTTTTAAATTAATAAATTTATGCTAGAACACTGCATAAATTTGGTGTCACTCTCTCTGATAGTGTCATATGGTGCGGTTCACACACTCCACACCATCTTACTGGGATATTTTACAACATGGTATAGCAAATATGATTTGGCCATACGATGCAATGGAAGCTGATCTCACATAAGGACAAGGATTTCCGATCTAGTTGCATGAATGATCCTAAACAATTAGGAAAGTGAATAAAGCCTAGACAAGGCTTTATCTCCCTCTTTTTGGTGTGATTTGAGATAAAAGGGGTCCACCAGAATTTAAGGCAATTTAATTTCTCAATACAAACTAAAATGACTTCAAAAACATGCAATTCGCTTTCAACTCAGCACTAGACTGAACTGCTAGACCAGAGCATATGTTAAAGAAGAGGCTCAATTTTTTCAGTCTCATGAATATTCACAACAATGTTTCAAATGGTATAGATTGGCACAGGTCCACTAAAGTCATCTGTTCCACCATTTAAAAATCTGCAACTTTCCATTGAATAGTACCTTCTGTCTTGTGACTGCAGTCTTGCATCTTTAATATCTTTTGAACCCAGTCGTGTCGGGGTCCTCAACTCATTATTTTCAGAGTTTCAAAGGCCACGCTTAAGCTTTTATTATGAAGAAGCCATTATTTGAAAGTAATTGAGACTGTAATAATATACTGTAGAAACTACCAAGAATAGTTTTTGAGCACTATAGAAAGGGTTCTACAGACTATTCATACAGAAAAGAATACACAATGCACTTTATTGTGTATATTTTACTTACTATGTAAAATTAACAGTATATTGCTGCTACTTATATTGAACTGTTGTACTATGGAATAGGGTATTTTGTTTCAAGATAAATCATTGCTGCCTTTAAAAATAGCATCAATTCATGTTGAGCATCCCATATCCAAAATTCAGAAATCCAAAATGCTCCAAAACCCAAAATTATCCACATCGCACCTTGCTTTATGATGTTTCAGTGTACACAATATTTGTTCCATGCAAAACATATTTAAAATATTCTATATGAAATTACCTTCAGGGTATGTGTATAAGATATGTATGAAACATAAATGAATTTTGTGTTTAGACATGGATCCCATCTCCAAGTATTAGCAAGTATTCCAAAATCCAAACAATATCTGAAATTGGAATACTTCTGGTCCAATCTTTTTGGATAAAGATACTCAACCTGTATCTGCTTTACCCATGGTTAAAATATGGGTTCTTGATCATTTCTATACATACTTTTGAAGATCAGCTACTTTCTCCTTACAATAACAAAGCACCATCATTTCCAAATCCCAAAGTTGAAACAGATTATTCTCATTCTGAGCCCTTGACAGCTCTTATATTCCCATCTGTGATTGATGGGGAAGGCTCTGCCATGCCATCTTTATGTGATTGCAGTTATGCTCACTGTCATACATTTGAGCAGCTGCTGTGAATGTAGGTCTCACTCTCTACAGCCTCCTGGCTTTGGGACTTGATCATGCATTCTTTTCACATTGCCTGAAGTGGGAGTGTTTTTGGGTGCAAAAGGAATAAAGAATGGGATGACTAAAGGTCAAGCGTTGCAATGTTGCTGTGAGCTATAGTACTCATGTGATTGTGTGCCCTTCTCAGATGCCATTTTGATTAGTTCTCAAGTAATATATAAACTGCTTCACTGTGAGAGTAGCTAGGTCTTGAAAAATGCTATCTCACTTTCCTGCTGACAGCCTTCTGTGCTTAAGAGCACTCCCTCCTGAATGTCACCCTAGACTGTATCTTAATGTCAGATGTTTCAATGACCAAGGCTTTTACAGTCAGGGAATTGTATTTGTGATGATGGTAGTGCCTGAGTCTATTCATTGCCCCGAAGGTCTGTAGAGAAAGGGGAAAGGGACCTGACACATTAGCCAGTAATACAATTGCAAGGTTCAAGGAGCACCAAAATCACTTTCCTCTGAAAATTCTCTATTGAAAACTTCTTGTAGCTGTATCTATCCGCCTATACCCATTTATATACTGACTAGGGACTTCAAATCCTCAGGGCTCAGAGTTGGGTTGGGGGAGAGATTCTTTTCATCTTTCTCTTTTTGTTGCTTCTTTTTTTTAAAGACTGACTGGCTTGACACAAATGTCTCTTACATGCTCAGTTCCCTTATTCTCATTCCACTGGAAAAAATGCAGAAAACTGTGTTATTCCACCTCTGGTTTCAAAATTTAGCCAACGCTTCAGAATTCTCTGCAGAGTATTTAAATTTACGATTTTATTTTTATTGTGCTTTTCAATTTTTCCTGCTATTGTTCAGTGGTTTATTTCGCTCACCCAGTGTACTATTTTACACATCCTTCATCAATGTCATGTCAGTAAAATGACAGTTCCTGTTCAGGCATTGTCAAGCCCTAATAAGGCAAACACGAGAGAACGAGAAGTGTGCCAGGCCCATCCCTGTCCATCATAATTTTCATCTTCCTTTACATACAGAGGAAAATAGAAGAAGAAAGTATTGCTTAATGAGATTCCATAGATACAGAAAGCTTTCCTTCTTCCAACTATTACTATCCCGACATAGAAAGCAAACGATATGGGAAGAGTGCGAGGCTAATGCAATATTTCTGTAAATATTTACCTTTTAAAGCATCAAAATAAAAACTTACAATTTTAGCAAATGATATAAAATAACCAAATTAGAAACAGGCTGGCCATATAACTACTACACAAGATCACTTGGAAAATCCACGGATACTGATATGCTACAGCTATTTCTTTCAAGTAGCAGAAGACTTCATTTTTCTACAGAATTCTCTATTTAACCTCAATTTTATGACTGCAGAGTACACTGCATTAGAGCTTTCTGCATTACAGAGTAAGTTATTTTCTTTCTTAGAGTAAGGTCCTTCTGAAAATATGCATCTGAAAGATGGGATGTAAATGTAGTAGATAAATGAATAATGCATGCTGTTTATCCTTAAGTAATATTCATGAATCCTAACTTCTATTTCAGAACAGCCTTAAACCATACTATCAGAGTTCCTCATCTTGAAGTGTCAACACAGTATTCCTGATGCTTCATACTAGACCATTATGAATCTTTATGAGATTTTGTAAGATTTTGCAGACAATTTTTGAGGGGGAGAATATGGCTCAATCTTGAAAGTTGGTTATAATATAGGGTTAAGTCTGATACAATAGGTAGGAATGGAGGAGAGCTGGTGGAGCTTTGCCACAGGAACAGAAAGATCTATGTTTGATTTTATCTTTGTTCCTCTTGCAGCTGATCCAGGCTGTATAGGAATTTCCTGTTTCAAGTCTCTATTGAAAATCACAATTTTCTGATTTTCTTCCACCTATGGGGTTCTGGTGGATCCAATGTCCATGTTTCCCAGGGATGACATTCACTCTCAGCTGCTGCTTCTGTAGTTACTCTAGGTCTCTCTGAAACCACTAGGACTTACTAGGTATTCATTGGGTTAGTCACAATTAAATGCTATTGATTTCAATGCAATTGTTGCAAAGATTATTAAGTCTGATTCCAACACAATGGCCTCAATTCAATATCCTATCAGTGTAGCTCAGTGGTTCTCAACCTGTGGGTCCCCAGGTGTTTTGGCCTACAACTCCCAGAAATCCCAGCTAGTTTACCAGCTGTTAGGATTTCTCGGAGTTGCATGCCGAAACATCTGGGAACCCCACAGGTTGAGAACTCCCACGGAGGGAAGCCATCTATTGATCAGGGATCATATTATCAAGTAAATAAGTGCTGTTCCCTTTTTAGGATGGGTCTTAGGTACTGAATGCTCAACCTGGGTGGGTAATCAGAAAATTGGGAATAAGCCTTTCAATAAGGACGGTACCTACATTTTTCCACTCATAATCTTAGACTTCTTAGATGCCATGTGGCTCCTGTTTGATCAAATCAAGTTAAAGTGCAACACTGTGAATTTGGAATTTCAATGGCAGGATGGAGAAGAGCGGTTCCATTGTCAAACCTATGTCCTACACACAGCCTCTACTGCCTTGGAAGAGGGATTTCAGTTGAACAGAAGAAAAACGGTAGCTAGGATGAAAACTTTTTTCTTTCTACATTCTCAATCCCCAAAGTCTTCAGCCAACACTTTCCCTCATAGCTCTACACAGTTTCTCTCAATTCCCCCAGCCTTTTCTTCTTCAACTGAGCAAGTAGAACTAAGAAGTAGGCTTTTGACAAAGTCCCTCACCAAAGGCTCCTAAATAAGCTCTTCAGCCATGGAATCAGGGGACAGGTCTTGTCCTGGATTGGAACCTGGCTAAACTGTAGGAAACAAAGGGTGGTAATAAATGGACACTTCTCTGGATGGAAAGAGGTGAGAAGTGGCATACCCCAAGGTTCAGTTTTAGGACCGTTACTTTTTAATTTATTCATAAATGATCTGGATGTAGAAGTAAATTGTGAGGTAGCAAAGTTTGCAGATGACATTAAACTGTTCAGGGTAGTTAAAAATGAAACTGACTGTAAAGAGCTCCAGAAAGATCTCTCGAAATTGAGTGAATGGGCAACAAAGTGGCAAATGCATTTTAACCTAAACAAGTGTAAAGTCATGCACATCGGGGCAAAGAACCCCAAATACACTTATCAACTGATGGGATCAAAGCTTTCTGAGACAAACCAGGAAAGGGATCTTGGGGTTTTGGTGGACAGCTCAATGAAGATGTCAACCCAGTGCGCTGCAGCAGTGAAAAAAGCAAATTCTATGCTTGGCATGATCAGGAAGGGAATCGAAAATAGGTCGTCAAATGTTGTATTGCCTCTCTACAAATCTATGGTGAGGCCACATCTGGAGTACTGTGTACAATTCTGGTCACCGCACCTCAAGAAGGATATAACGGAACTGGAAAAGGTACAAAGAAGGGCAACAAAAATGATCCAAGGGATGGAGCAGCTCCCTTATGAAATCAGGTTGCAACGCCTTGGTCTTTTCAGCCTTGAAAGACGGCGTTTAAGAGGTGACTTGATTGAAGTGTATAAAATCATGCATGGGATAGAAAAGGTGAATAAAGAAAAAATATTTTCTCTGTCACACAACACTAGGACTAGGGGGCACTCCCTAAAGCTCCAAGGTAGGAAAGTTAGGACTAATAAAGGGAAATATTTCTTCACCCAGAGGGTCATTGGGTTATGGAATTCACTTCCAGAGGAGGTTGTGACAGCTGTCAGCCTGGACAGTTTCAAGGCAGGATTAGACAGATTCATGGATACCAAGGGAATCAGTAGTTACTGAAATGGACATCCAAGTGCCACCTCTGTGTTGATTGAGGCAGGCAGGATTTCCCCGGGTACTGGTTGTGGGGGGTCGGGAGCAGGTGAGGGTTTTGCCCTCCTTTCTGCTAGAGATCCCTGTGTACAACTAGTGGGCCACTGTGTGACACAGAATGCTGGACTAGATGGGCTGAGGCCTGATTCAGCATGGCTCTTCTTATGTTCCTATGTTCTTAAGTAGAATTCAGTTACATGTGCAAGTAGGCCCTGGGAAATATACCAGCTGGGAGATTCTAGGAGTTGTAGTATAAAGGAGTAATTTTTCCAGGTGCTTCTCTTATGCATACTATAAGAAGGCTAGTACCATTACACAGAAAAACTTGTCAAATGTTGGACTTTGTGAAAACTTCCTTTATTCCCTCCCATGTTTTGCAAGCTATACCACAAGAATATGGTCTCCTGGCAACCTTTCTTCGTGATCCAAGTAGCCAGCAACAATAGCCCTGCTTTCCTAGATGAAGTGCCATTTTGTGCTGACAGTTTATAGTTGTAAAATAAGAGATAACTCCGGAAACAGGAAGCTGATTCCTCTCCTGGTTTGAGGTGCCTCTTCCGAGTATTTACATACATTTATACCTGTTCTTGACTGGGTTTGTGTCTAACCTGGTTCAATTTATTCAGTCTAAAGTGAGAATGAAAACATTAGGGTAAAAAAAATGTGCACCAAAAAGCAGAGTTGAATTTAAAACCAGGGAGGATTTAAAAGGGTAAAGGGAAACTAAACCTAAGAAGGGATGAAGCTATTTTGAAACAATCAAACCTTTTCTATACTTGTTTTTAAAATTAATTCTGCATAACGTTAGTACCTGTGAGACTAATTTGATTATCTTGGTGGTTTCAATAACTCTCCTTATCTTTATTTTTTAAATGCAGTTTCACTTGACAGAGGAAAATCTTTTCACTCCAGTGAAGCAAGCACATTTGAGAATAAGCTTGAAAAATCTCAGGAGACGAAGAGAAAATATTGACTTTTGTTCACTGTCAGTTCATTTATTTAGTCAGTATTACATGAATTCTATACCCTAATTCCCAAGATACTGATAATTATTTATATAAAATGTGAGGGATTGTACTGGGCATCAAAGGACATTACTGTATGTTGTTGTTGTTGATGAAACTGTAGATTTAATGACGCATGGCTAATGCTTAAAAGTGTCTGACAATAAAACTGCGCAATCCTATTTTTGTTTATTCAACATTAAGTTATAGTTGGAACATTGTTGTTGTTTTGTTGTTGTTGTGTGTCTTCATGTTGTCTCTGTCACGGCATCCCTATCCTTGGGTATTCTGGGTCTGGGACTTGCCCTAGGTCACCCAGTGGTTTTTCATGGCTGACTAGGGAATTGCTCAAACCACTACATTAAGCTGGTTCATTCAATTGGGCACACTAAATGTATTTAGGTTTTTAGCCCAAATATCAATTTGTTGATTTTTCCGATATTTGTAGTTGTTACACTACACAGGAGCAACTCTAGTGTCAGGCTACAGTATGGAGAGAGAGAGAGAGAGAGAGAGAGAGGGAGGAATCTAAGTCAGACATGGGCAAACTTCAGCCCTCCAGGTGTTTTGGATTCCAACTCTTGACAATTTCCAACAGCCTACCAGCTGTTAGTAATTGTGCAAGTTGGAGTCCAAAACACCTGGAGGGCCAAAATTTGCCCATGCCTGGTGCAGAGAAAGTTAACCCTTTAGTAGCTGCGCCTAGAAAGCTGGTATATATTCACAGATTTCACTATCTTTCAATATGTTCAATCTGTGCCACCACCTATATATACATTCAAGGCTATAAACCGAAAGATTACAAAATAATTAAAGGTTTCCAATTATCTCCTTTCAAAGGAAACAACACCCATGTAGTGTTGTATTACTTTTGAACACTCAGAGAGCCAAGGCAAATATAACTATTTTTCGACCATCCAACCCCCACTGCATTTCATGTGGGAGTAGCAATACTGATCAACAAAGCTAGTATAAGAATTTATGAGCTAATTATAGTTGTAGTACTTCACAGGTTGTAAAGTGCTGTATGAATGTTGTCCATTGTCTTCTTTGGTTTCAGCCAGACCGAAACCTGCAAACTCTGATAACTGAGTATAATCAATATAAGGTTCAACTCTCCAAGAATGAAACTGGTCTTGTAAAGCTTTCTATCTCACTTCAGACATTTTTTCTTCAAAGGAACAGCACGAGAGTGGCATTTCATCTATCAGTCACTGACCACATAGTACTGCCATTGGTCAGCAACTTATAGTGGTGCTCTCCTAGCAGGACAGGATCCAGTGGAACCAGGAGAGAAGCAATACTTTCATCCTCAAAACCAGCTCTGGAGAAAGCTCATGGAACCAATTTGCAAAGGCAAAGGGAAAATAAAGTTTGACTTTGACTTCCTATGGAGCATTAGATTTAGAATAATTCTTCTCCCTACTTACATAGTCTTCAAACAGCTAGAACGTTACTTTGCTTTAGGGTCAGTTTTATCATGTACCCTCAAAGTAGTTCTGCATCTAATGGAGAATCAAACATATACTTCAGTTTTCTGCTACACTATCTAAGAACTCAACTGAAAATGAGTTGCCATAGTTCACCCAACCATCCCTAATATCAGTATTTTGTGAGAATTTCTCTGAAGAGCTCAGAGTGGATTTTTAGCATCACACTAACCCCATACAGTGAATTTGACTAAAATTGTAAATTACTCAAACCCAAAGAAGAAGCCTTTATAGTAAAGTATGAATCTAAGCATGGCACTGTCACAATCTCATAAATGCTCTTCTCCTGCCTGTGAAGTGTTCGTCATAAATCATGACATTCCATCTGTCTTGAATGAAGAGTGCACAAGTTGTTATCACTAAAATTCCACAATATTATGTTTTTGCCCCACTACACAACTGAAAAATATGGCAGAACATAATCATCAGCATTTCCTTGCTGAAGGCTGATTTTACATGGCTAAGAGAAAACAGTCTGAATTAGTCATTCAAGACAAGGTGGGCATGTTCTGGCATTCAGTGTTCCTCCATTAGACTGTTGATTAGCTTAAATTGCCCAAGGCTTCATTTGCTTTAAAACTGTATTCTTTAGCTTAGAGAAACAGATATTTGAATAATAATAGGACAATCAGTGCACACCTACGGTGCAATTCAGGCAGCAAAGAAAGTACTATAATAATTCCAGTGTTGTGTAAGAACTTTAATGGTATTTTATTTCAGACTCTTTATCTAGATCACAAACAAAGTGAACAAATAAACACAATGAGATGGCTTTACAAAATAATGCAGAGCAATTAGTACAATATTATACACTGCACTCATTGCACTAAAAGTAGATTCAAAGACAAGAAAATGGCAATTAAACAAATCAGAAAATTATTTAAAATCACTTTTCAGGTTTTGTAACATGCAATTTCTTTGTCAAACAGGCTCACCTCACACAATTTTCCATCTGTTAAGTAGCGCTAATCCATTTACTCACAGTTACAAATGAAGATACAATTCAGTAGTTTCATTATTAATTTTCCTCACTTTACTAATACATACATATGCAAATATACACAATCAAACATAAAACATAATTATCTCATCTTCTACCTTGATGATTTAAAACATGTGATACCAAGTAGCCTGGTAATGAAGTCATTTAAACTATGAATACAATTATTTTTCTGAATTGTTTTAAGCATATCGTTTCATCAGGACTGTTGGCATAACTGCAAAGCACACATTTTGCTAAAATTATTTCACCTTTCTGAGTTAGTTTTACAATATTTTGAATGCTCATAGATTTGAACAATATTACCAGATTCCCTATAAATGCATTGCATGCTTACTACTTGATTTCCATAGTTAGCTAGGCTTAGTGTTTATCTTGTTAATACCTATTCACTGGAAATCTTGTCCGTTGTATTTGAAAATTTACATATGAGAAGTAGCTCCTGTATTATGTTGTATGCCTTTTCCCAAGCAATTTGATTTCTACCAAAAATTAATTATCTGTATGTAGAGAAGATTGATTTATAGATTGTGAAAAAGGTTTTTTTCCTGAGTCCAAATTTTGACCTTATCAGATTACATTGTTACAGTATGTTAATTTGTTATACTGTTTGAATTCTGCACATTGATATGAGGGTACCAAATTAAAAAGATATCTAAGATGTAAGAGGACATTTGGCCTCAAGAGCTGTCCCTTGTATAGGTCTATGGTATGGGGGCAGCATGTTACGGTAGAGACTCTTCTTTAGATGATATAGTCATAGCTTCAACTTCATAACAATGCCACCTCCCAACCTATCTTTTGAACCATCTAAACCAAAAAATAGAGTGCTTTCCAAGAGATAGTGAGTGATATGGTTCCAGCCCTCTCCTGGTAGAGAAGAAAGTTACAACAGGCAAGATCTGGGTTCTCTGTGGAGTCTTGACAGAACTACTTGTTGCATTGCACCCTGTTACTGGGACAGGGCCAGACATGCTATCACTCCCTGTCCTACTCAGAAATTCCTCTGATGAGGAGCAACATGGCTTAAAAGGTAAGGTTTTGGCAGTGTGTTCAGTTGTTGCAATGGTGTATTTTTGTCATGTCAGGAGTAACTTGAGAAACTACAAGTCACTTCTGGTGTGAGAGAATTGGCTGTCTGCAAGGACGTTGCCCAGAAGACACCCAGATGTTTGATGTTTTTACCATCCTTGTGGGAGGCGCTCTCCCTGGATTTGAACTTCTGGCCTATCAGTCTGCCGGCACAAGTGTTTAACCCATTGCACCACCGGGGGCTCCAATGGCAGAATGACCATAAAAATAAAGAAATGTCTTTAAAACGTGTCTTAAAATAATAGGTGTCTTGGAAGCAGAAGGGAATGGAAACATGGGCTGCCATCCAGTCCAGCAATTACAGGTCAGCTCAGGACATTTCTTTACTTTTATGGTCATTACACCATTGTTCTGAGCTGACCTTACAACATTGTAATTGCTGGACTGGATGGCAGCCCATGTTTCCATTCTCTTCTGTTTCCAAGACACCTATTAAGACACCTTTTTCATGGCGCTGTCAACTATAAAAGGTGATTATTTCACCTGGTGCTCATTTTCAACCTCTTTTGTCTCGTAGTTTTCTTTTCCTTTTTGCAACACAAGTGATTGGCCTACATTGACAAACACAGAGGGCCTGTTGTACAAATTGGAGGTGTTCCACTATGTCTGATGCTCTTGATGCCATGAGTGAAGAGATGACCTAACTACATAAATTCTAGTACACTTTTCAAAGTGGTAAATTAAACAAGCAGTGCTGTAGCAGTGCTGTGGTGAATGAATTCTAATTTAAGTTTTGCAAATAAGAAGTGCATAAGAAAATGATAGACAACAAATATTACATGTGCATCTACAGCCATCCCAAGTCATATTCTCCATGACATGATACATGGAGCACCCATAAACTGTAAGTTACGTGAAACAAAAAATCATACAAATATTTCATAACAAATATGAGCAAAGTATAATATATTACTACATCCACAACAGACATGTGAACACTGCACTATTTGGACAACTTTGCACATGGTGAGATTTTTCAGAAACTGGACTGGTCAAACCACTCATGTATAGATTTACACATTTTCTTAAGGCAGGATAATGAGCTACCATTGTGCTAACATGAGAGGCCCTTCTATCATCTCACCACAGGGAATGTAAAAATGAGGAATGCATACAAGTTTGTGTATTTTCACTGGGAATGGAGATATTTTTGCTTTAGAGAGATTCACTCATTCCACCTTTGCATAACACTAGAAGCATGGAAGAAGGATACCTCGGCCACTTGTGCACTTCCCATCACTGTTTCACAATAATAAAAGTCTTACAACATGAAAGCTGATTCTGGGCAGCTAGTATTGCAATGGCAGAATAAACCAATAGCATCCAAACAGTGCAAAGATAAACAAAAAAACCCAATTATTTTGCATAGCTTGCCATCCTATGGTGAATGCCACAGCAGGCTATTGGCTGCTGTATTGGCAAGGTATTGGCTGAAGTACCCCACCCACAAGGCCTTGTTCTGAGGAACAACCTTCATTTAGAGCAGTGATTCTCAACCTGTTAGTCCCCAGATGTGTTGACCTTCAACTCCTAGAAATCCTATCAGCTGGTAAACTGGCTAGGATATCTGGGAGTTGTAGGCCAAAACATCTGGGGACCCACAGGTTGAGAACCACTGATTTAGAGGAATATGGGATCTGGGGGATCTCAGAGGCTTGCCTGGGGCTACAAGCCTTGTGCCATGCCTGGCTCCCAATATCCTTGGGAAACATGTATTGGGTGAAAGCCTTATAGACACTGTAAAATCAGTAATGACAGCAGATGCTGTATCTATGTTAAAAGTGGCATTTTCCTTTTGCTCTCAGCCAACTGTATAAAAGTCACTATAATTTGCCACAAGCCAAAAAGGAAGAGGAAAGTAAGGAGAAGGGGGAAAAGAAAGTCTTAAACGCTGTCTGGCAGAGAGCTTCTTGAATACTTCCCAAAAATTCTGAATGTTAAAATTGTGAAACTGACTAACTGCTGCAATCTCCCATTTCCAACAAAGGTTTGTTTAAAAAAGTTTGCATCTTCATTTAACTATCTCACTTATTTTGCAAGTCAATCTCCTTCTGCACAGTGTCTCTATTGCACGCATCTGTGACAAAACAGCAAGTGTCCATTTTCTGATAAACATATTGAATATGGTAATGCCCCTTTGACTGCTATTAAACCTTTCATTCTTTGGGAAGTCACAGTGAGCGAGTTTAATTATGGTTCATTAACCTCCAGCCCAACTCTTCATCCCTAGGCTCTGGTGGTGCTCTATTAAGTTGTGTGTCATAAGCCTCACAGGAATTTCACTGTTATCAATGCAGATGTTTTATGCTCATGCAAAAGTGCAAGCTCCATGACATTGGTGAGTGGGACCAAATTATAATTAATCATCTCCCAGAGTACTTTTTCCCTCAAACAAAGGGAAAAGAGACCATTCAATCTCGCCACTCCATCCCCACTCCGCCTGTGGACAGATACATTCTCATTATAGCCTCTGCACAATCTTGCCCTTGATGTCTTCTGTAGAAAGCACCCCCTGCTGCGTCTGCCCTCTAGTTATTGGTTTCACCTGTAAACGGTTCACTGCCACTGCTGACTCCACTAAACATCTTTGTACTTCAATCTGCATTTTATGTGAACTCTGGAGCTATTAGCCACTAATATCAACAGTGCTGCTCAGGCTAGGAACATTTATGGCTCCCCTGCTTAGTTTAACGTTTCTGCCTTAGCGCCATAATATTATTAATAGTCACAGGGCACCGTAAAAGAAAATTAAGTGTTTATGTGGCTTAGTCTTTAGCCACCATACCTGCAGCCTTTTTCCATTACATTTGCACATAAATGAATGTGGACTTCCATTTTTGGATGCAAATCAGTTTTTTCACTTCTCTAATCATACTGTTTCCTTCCCTGGTCATCGTTTTAGATCTTTTTCTTTGTAATTGTAAAAACTGGCATATTTTGGTAAATTAGAAGAACAAACACATATGCATGCGTATTCAAACTTGCAGTAAGTCTTTAGATTTATATTATCTAGTGCTATACAGCACCCTCTCCTCCATCTACACTGAAGTTTTTAATAACACAAGGATCTATTTGCTTCTCATGCCCATGGAACTGGTAACAGAAACTTGCATGTGTAAACAACATAGGGCACATTTGTGGAAGTGTATGTGGGTGCAAAGTTGTTGTAGGGGAGGGGGATTTCTTTCAAACAGACTTGAAAAAAACCTTGGAAAAATTGTACCTGAATGTACAAATGCAATATGAAAAACTATTTATGAAGTTCTTGGATAATAAATGGCCTCCACTTTGTACAAAAACAGGGGCAGATGGATTAGCACTGCTTACTTCCATATTGTTAACAAAGATCAGACACTAGATTATTATTGCGTAACTGTAGCCAGTTATTGATCAGCTCCCAATTCTCTGGCTGTTCACAATGTTAAAATGACTGGATTGTTCTTGCATGTGTTTATATTGCTACAGTCCTGTAAACACTCACTTAACAAGGTTTGGATTTCAGAGCATTGAATGCCTTCCCTTTTCTCTTTTGCATTGTTGCTAAAGAAGGGCAGTAGCCCATCCACATGTGATGTCTCCTTGTGCCAGCCACCCAGCCATCTGTGCAATCCATTTAGTTCTTTTAACCATCCCAGAATGAGCAGTTTTGTTTCTCCTATGGGACTGCCCAAAACTCAGTACAGATTTAGTTTTGAAGAAGCAAATCCAGTTGTCCATCTGGCCTCTCAAAATGCAGACATTATTTTAAGTAATCAAGTTTTGCATGCACTTCATGGATCCTTCTGTTTGCATGTCCGTCTACAAAGCTTTACCTGACTTGCATACAGAAATCTGGAGTTAATTCTTATTTCCTTCCATTTGTTTTCTCACCCACTGCTTGATGAATGTACCCAAAGGCAACTTTCACTGTGTAATAAGTGGAAGGTCTAAGCTTTGCCACCCTTCTGCAATTTCATTGGGGCCCAAGAAATCTGCCTGGTATAATATGTCCTAGGCTACTCTTGAGAGAAAGATCCCAAACATGCAAAACAATGTACTTGCATAACAGTTTTGTAGATCTCAGGTATATTACTTTTAATGAATTCAATCTGTTCCTGGGCATTATTCTTTCAACAGAAAATTTGGTATCAGAGGTAGAAGCAATTAAGCCAGTAGTAAGCTGTGAGATATGTAGTAGATGGCTGTCTCACAACTATTTTTTAGAAGGCAAGGAGACAGAACTATAAAGCTACCAGGCTCTGCTGGGCAAATGTGCCTCTCCATAAGCGGATATCTGGAATATATAATCCTTAGGATAGGGCAGAGCATACAAAAATCATTTCTCCTTTTTCTATAATTCCTCCCAGAATCTATAACTTGTAGTTCAGAAATTATGTTTTCCAAAATCTGAGATAGGGGCAACAGATACCGGAGCACAGCTAATAGTTGCTGTTAAGAATGTTATTCCAATAATAAATGCAACAGTATAATTAAATCACAGTATAATTAAAAGAGGAGATAATTTATGCTTGTTCTTTGGGACTTTATCACACCAACTCCGTGTGCTGCACCATTCATGTTAGGATAGGTAGGTAGGTAGGTAGATACCAAGTTGAGCACCTTCAATAATGCACCTCTCTTCATTAGTAAAACTGTGTTGGTTCACTAATCTGTGGCCCCAGAATCAATCTTCTCCACACCCTTTATTATCCCACTTTTTTGCACTATCCATTGTGGTTCATTGAATTTATTTTTAAAATATTAGTGCAATTGTGCAATTTTAGCATTAAAAAGATTGTCTAATATACTTATTTGGTGATGATAGCTATCAGATGATACCATGTGTATCCTGCTACTGGTTTGCATTCCTCCTCTGCCCCATAGTTCTCCTATCCATAGACCTCTCCATCCTGTTACATTCCTCCACCTACCTTTCTGTGATAGGGCCCATCTGCTTCTCTGCTGGTACTATGGTAGCAATGTGACATCAGTGCATGGGATTCTCTTCCTACTCTTCCCGCTCTTCCTACTACCCTTGCTATTCCCAAAGTTGTTGCTGTGCTTGCTGAAAATATGTTTCACTGCCTTGTGTTATAAAGTCCTTCACGTAACACATGCATATGCACACACGTACAGTGCATAATGAATTCTGCAAAATGAATTATATGAGCCATTGTATTGCACTGTTTTTGTTGGGGTAATTACTAAGGAGTGTTATCCTTACACATCTTCAAATAAGAAAAGAGGAGAGAAGGAAAGCAGAGTGGATTATACAATGATAGAGTAAGCATTTTCTTATCATGCCTTTGTATACAATCTTGAATTCATTAATGCCTGTTTAATTAATTAACATGCTTAACATTCTCAGATAATAAGAGTCCTGGATCTGGATAAGAGAGAAACAGAGGTAAGTTTTTAAGTAGCTCACATATACATTATTTTGATTCTTCCATTTAGTGGAAGACTATCAACTGGTTAATGGCATCTATCAGTTTAACAACACTTACAAAGTTCCTATTTCAACAAACTGCCTGCTGTTATTGCAAAAGTAGCTATATGATATAGTCACTTTGACTGATTTAAATGTACAGTAGTTAAGTTCAAGAAGGAGCAAGTCTGGAGCAACATTTTGGCACTTACAACTCAATCTTTCTTGCCCTTCCTACTTTTGGGTTATATAGCCACCTGCCTCCACCCCTTCCACACCCAGTCGTTCATTTTAGTCTATGGGCTCATTTCTACAACCTGCTGTTCTCCAATGATGCTGGTGTGACAAGAATTATGTATTGCTCTTTTCATTACCATAATCTCCATTTACCTTGCCCTTTGATTTCAGGAACCCTGGAACTTTGTAGTACAGCATTCAAGCATGCTACATCCATTATAAACTTTAAACAACAATACAATTCACTTTTAAAGTATTAGATCTTTGAAAAATTCTAGGAGAACAAATGGCAAGATATTTTGAAGTGTTATCTCTTTCTGCAAAGCTCCATCTAATTCTGAGAGAGGCAATCCAGGATGAGGACAGCCTCCTTTAATGGTAAGGGCAATTCTCTGTCAAAAACTTCATGCAGAGAGGCACAGGAGGCATTGCCATCCCATTTCCCTGAGCCACCTGAGCCCAGGGAGTGAGGAATGGTTGCAGAGATGCTATCTGGGATCACACATGGCAAACTCAGATGGCAATCTCCACTGCCACAGCACCCAGCAAAGATTCAGATCCTTGAAGATCCAAATCTTTACTGGTGCTTTTTAAACTCAGGATCAAGCTGGAATAAAAGGCTTACCTTTAGTTAAAATTCATTACCTGGGTGAATTGTTTGGACACCGCAGCTAATGTGTTTCTTGCACTGCACTTGATGACAGTATAGATTGGCCTTTAGTCTGTCATACTTTGGACATATCATGATAATAAAAGGAGATAATGCCCAGTAAAGTGGAAGACGCCAGGAACAGTGGGAGGTGGACCGATTCAATCAAAAAAGCATCAGATCTGAGTTTGCAAGACTAGAACAGAGCAGTAGATGACAAGACCTAAAGTTATCATGTCAACATTTACTTGACAGCAAAAAACAGCACAAAAAAAAGACTGGAAGGACACAGCCAGAATAGGACAAATATGAAGATTTATAAGAACTCTTTGGAATAATGGCATTCTTTGTCCAACCAGTTTCTAGCTGCCTAAGTGTCTGTTTGCATCCAACGCCTTTAACTTGAAAGTTGGTTCCAATGATCCAATAGTGGCTAACCTGGGCAACCTTCTTATGCCAGTAGTCCACTCATCTCCACACACCATGTTGCTACTATGTGTCATGCAAGATTGACATTCACCTCTTGTAAAATGAAAAATCAAAACAAATGTGTCATTTGCAAAGAATGTGTGTGACAACACTACATCCATGAAGATGGCTGCTAATTATTAGAGCAATTAATATGAAGGCGCTTACCTTGAGAGTAGGAACTGATTTACTAGGCCATTAAAAAGATCTCCAGGAAACATGCTGAGGAATGAAGGAGTCCTACAGCTCCCCCTGGTGGCCAGATGTTAAATTGCCTCTGTCTGTCTTGTGTATTTGTGTGTCTAAATGTAATGTGTACATTGTAATCCGCCCTGAGTCCCCTGCGGGGTGAGAAGGGCAGAATAGAAATAAATAAATAAATAAATAAATAAATAAATCTGGACTTTCTAGACTCCCACAAGCCTAAAAGGTTCATTTGCTTCATAGCAACTAGATACCTGAAGCAGTTATCTAAAATACATTGCTCTTATCTAAACAAACCTGCTAAAATAATGGAAAGTAAAGCAAGATTTTACTTTAACTGCTGACACAGACTCTCTTTCCATTAAAAAAAACTTCTACATAAAAACTTATGAGATAATTAAGCTTCTCTTTAATTCTGTAATACAACTTTCTAACCTTGTGGACTTTTCATTAATCAAGGTTCGTCAGTTCTAATCAGGATGCACTCATAAGCTCAGGATGGGCATGCCAAAGTAATTAAAGTTGCCAATTTTGCTGACAAAGTTACAACAGCAGTTATCAAAGTTACATAAGTTATCTGGGAACCACATTGATTTCTCTGATCCAGCACTGTCACATTAATGGACTAACTGGCTTTAGTAGAAGGATTAATCTTCAAGTGTTTCTTTATTCTTTAAAGTTTTAGGATGGAGTTAAGTAGTAGCCATTGGTTCAATCCATTTAATATCTATTAACTCAGTAAAAATATGAGCTGCAGTGCTCCAACTACTTATCCTGGTGTAGTCTCCATTAGCTAATAGAGCTACTCTGGAATAAGAGAGCAGAAAATCTGAACTATAAAATAAAAGTCTTGCTTGAATTTAGTTATTTTAATTAAACTCGGAATTAATTATGCTTTTAATATTCCTAGGGTAATTTGTTTGACCCACAAATCATTTTCTTACGTTCCCTATCACATGGTAAGCTTTGCTATGGATATAGGGAAATGTCAAGATAAAATAAGTTGTCTATTAATTGATTCAGACCATCCTTTTATGAATTGTCATACACAAAAGTCATGAAGAAAAAATAGTTTTGATAGAGGTACCGTGGCATAGGAAAGCAAAGATATTGATTTCAGAACATTTATTTTATGTGTCACTTGGGGGGTGATATAGTACTATGAAATACCAGTGATTGGATCATTTAGTACATGAAGGACAATTTGATCAGTGCCAAAGTTCTTTTGTAAATATGTTGTGAACAAAGCTTGAAAAAATATTTTTAAGAATATTGGAAGATAAGAATTCAAAGACATCGCTGTGTTAGTTTGGAATATCAGTATGCAAAGGAATCTTGTGGCTCTAAGATTAACTGAAAGAATGAAATTGCTGACAAAAGCTTTCATAAACTAAGTCTAGCAGATTGTCATCTTGAAGTCCATTTAAAACTAAGCAGGATGGTTATTATTTTGCAGAGCATTCTATGTATTATGTTCATTCTTTTTACAAGGAACTACACATATTAAAGATTGGGGACCTCATCCCACTTAAGCAGTGTTTCTCAACCTGTGGGTCCCCAGGTGTTTTGGCTACAATTCCCAGAAATCCCAGCAAGTTTACCAGCTGGATTTCTGGGAGTTGAAAGCCAAACATCTAGTTGAGAACCACTGCACTAAAGCATCGATCCCCGTTAAATCTGGTTGCTGCCTCCTGCAGAATTCTGAAGTTTGTAGTTTAGATAAGGGCCTTTAAACTGCTTGAGCTTCACTAAACTAAGGATTTAAAGTGGACAGATTTTCTAGTGTGATGGTCACAGGATGAACCAAATTTTCCCATAGTCTGTATGTGTCTGCTATGGGCCAAAAAATATCAACATGTCTTTTCGTATGTCCGAGAGAATTAAAACAGTGGCCTTCAAATGTTATATTACTGTAAACAAATCTAGTATCTTCCCACATTCATCTGTGTTCAAGTTAACTTTGCTTTGTCATAGCATTCCATCTATCTAAGCCCATATCTGTTGGAAACTGGCCATAAGAATGAAACTGCTGCAATCTCTCTGGCAAGACTTCTAAGTTCCTTTGAAGAAAGCCCAGAATTCCAGATTGTAATCAGTCTTGCTCAATTTGATTTAGATTAATTGATATTCTCCACGAAGATTTTAAAATTCAAAGGAATACCAAAAGTACGAGAAATGAGGAGGAAAATACTGCATAAATGGTATCGTACACCCTGTCAATTAGCATACTACTATAAAAAGGGGAGTAGTCAGTGCTGGCACGGATGCCAACAGAAAGGGCGATTTATGCACATGATGTGGGAATGTGAATATATACAACCTTTTTGGCAGACTATACAAAATCAGGCAAAACAAATTCTAGGAAATGAGTGGATTATAACAAAGGAAATTGCGGTAATAGGAACAATGGTGAAAACGGAAAATGATAGGGAAATAAAAGAAGCAATAATAGAATGTGCACAAGCAGTAATAGTATTAGGATAGAAAGATAAATCAAAATGGACAGTAAACAAATGGTATCATTATATGGTGGAACAAATGGAATTTGAAATTATGAATGGGAAATTAAATGCTTCAAAAATTAATGAAAATAGAATGAGAAAAATGGAAGAAAAATGGACAAGGGTAAAGAATCATATTATGAATCATTCTGGAGATCAAGCCATAAGAAATAGGATACAAATGTTATACAGTATATAGAATGGAAAGGTATAAAGATAAAGATATAAAAAAAATGTCTCCATAAGAAATGAGTATATAAAAGGGAATAATCCTCATGTTGGTGGTGGGAATTGTAAATGTTCTGTGAGTGTTTGGTATGTTTTTTGTGTGTGTGTTAAAATAAAATAAAAATTTGATTTTTAAAAAAAGACATCAAAGCCACCAGTCACCACTGGCTGAGCTAAGTCTGGATTCAACCTTATTTTTTCAGTTAAAAAAAAGAGTTGCCTTGCTTATTTATTCGTGCTTTGCTTATTTTAATAAACTGACGTTGGATGGTTCCCATCTTGATTATTGTGGACTGCCTCAAGAATGCCCTGTGGGATTCAGAGGCAGAATTCAAATAAATAAATATAAAATTTTAAACAGAAATTAGATATGGCACGACTTGCTCTGCCATATGTTTCCTAAACATACCAGTCATGTTTCATAAGCACCCATTATAACTGACCTTATATGATCTGAAATGATGACACCCTGCTGTGCAGATTTACAAAAGGGACAGAATATACAATTGTGCTCACGGTTGAAAACTACAGTGGTTGCTGAGCACATGGAAATGTGCAAAACTATGCTAAAGGAAATTGCAGTGAAAAGAGAAACAGATGCCACAAGTCATTCGTGGACTCTGAGTGATGGAAGGACTGTATCATGACATAGAGAAAATGGAGTACCCCAATACAACATCTTTGATAGATACATTTAGCTAAGAGGAAGGAATATTATCTCCCTCATTCAGAAGTGTGTGGTAGTACAATTATTTATTATTTAGATGTATTTTCTGAGCAAATGTTGGGAAATTAGGAGTTGGCCTACAACCAAATGAAACAATAACTCAAAACATTCCACCATGGCACTCAGGAAAGAGTCAAACCATTAAACCAGGGGATGCCAAGTCAGAGTTAAAATGAGATGTACCCAGCCATCATTCCCCATCTCTGGAGCTCTCCTGGTGCATAGACATGAGGCGCCAGGAGAAGGGAGGCAGGAGCGATTTTCTACATGCCGGGAGAGCCCCAGAGAAGGAGGAATGGTGGCTGAGTAAGTTATTTTGTTTTAATCCCTTTTGAGGGGAGGGGGTTGGGGGGTTGGAGCTCTCTTAGGTATGAGATAGCTCTGTGGATGGCTCCCGTGGAAGTGTCAGAACTTCTGAAGGGGCAAGTCCAGATAGTGGCCATGCCGGATTCGAACCAGGTCTTCCTAGTATCAAATTAATTCAGCACAAAGCAGGTTTTTCCTGCTTTGTGCCAAATACATTTGCTTTTATGTGGGGGCATCCCACGTAAAAATCCAGGTGCTTGCATATTTAGCAAGCTGTCTGGGATGCACCCTCAGATAACCCAGCTCAAAACAGATATTGTGGGTTTTTCTGCCATGATATCCTGGGTTATATAGCCATATAACCCAGAATATCAAGGCAAAAAATCCCACAATATCTGTTTTGAGCTGGGTTATCTGAGGGTGCATCCAGACAGCTCGCCAAATGGAGAGGCCCTGACTGGAGAGGCCCTGACTGAATTAGATTAGGATCTTCTAAAATTCCAAGGTTGAATAAAAATTATATCAAACAGCTACCTGACAATCTATTTGCTAGTTGACCCTCCTTCCAGATTGAGCACATATGAACAATTTCCTATAATGAAGTAGATTTGTATTTCCTCTCCTAGTCATTCAAAGATAATATACTTTGGCTTTGATCCAGCAAGATGGTTGAAGGATGAAGAATCTTATCATAATCAGGTAGACTATATTAATTGGATCCTACAAATAGAGCCTTCCAGATCCCCAGTCCAATAACCAAATCACTACATTATGCTGTATTACAGTATTAATTTTGTTTATATCCATGCTTTCATAAACATCACAGGATGAGTAGTAATATTAGACAAATACACCACAGCTGAAACTAATGGCAATTTGTTTAGGGAGAGAAGTATGTAACAGATATTTGGTGTCATATTTGGTCACCATTCATAAAAATAAGGGTGAAAGGAGATGTCTTCCCTGGCACCAAAATATTACAATTGGTATGAGTTATATCTCTTGGAAGAGGGTATTTCAGACTCACAACAAGGTACCATAAAAGGAAAGTTAAGACATTGCATCATCATAGATTGTACTTTAGCCAGTGGTGGGTATATAAACTGGGTTCCTATCCAAGAGCTAAATATCTAGTAAAATGACTTGGCTCTTAACAGCTAGGACCTACCATCCCAGATGGTATATTCTCAGAAAGTATTTGTTAAACGAACAGACGATGCATTTGCACCACGTGTTGACAAAGTAGATCATTTGTTGCATCCCATTTATGCAGTGGCAATGGAGTAAAAAATGTAACGCCATATGGAGTGTTGCCTTATTTGTGTAAACAGCCTAGAGGGTTTCTAAAACATTTATAGAACCCAATTTTCTTGTAGAAACAGAGAGTCTGCTTACAAATGTCCACAGCACACTAATGAATAACTTGGAGTTCAGAGATCAACAGAAGCTAAGCTTATGAGGAGTGGCTTAAAGAGCTGGGCATGTTTATCTTGGGCCCCTTTTACACTGCCATATAATCCAGTTCAAAGCAGGTAATCTGGATTTTATATGGCAGTGTTGAAGAGGCCTTGGAAAAGAAAAGGTTAAAAGCAGACATGATAGCTATGTTTAAATATTTCAAGGTGTCCTCCAGATGGGGCGAGCTTCTTTTCTGTTGCTCTGGAGATGAAGGGCCCTTCCACACAGCCATATAACCCAGAATATCAATGCAGATAATCCACAATATCTGCTTTGAACTGGGTTAAGAGTCCACACTGTCTTATGATCTAGTTCAAAGCAGATATGAGATTTTATACACCTGCGTGGAAGGGGCCTAGGACACAAGCAATGAATTCAAACTACTGGAAAAGAGATCCCATCTAAGCATTAGAAGGAACTTCTTGATGGTAAGAGCTGTTTGATAACGGAATATAATGCCTCGGAGTGCAGTGATGTCTCCTCTGGGAGTTTTAAAGTAAAGTATGAATGGCCTTCTGTCAGAAGTACTTGATTTGTGTGTTTCTGCATAGCAAAGTAGGGTTGGATGAGATGGTCTCTTCCAACTCTATGATACTATAAACTATCTCTCTCTTTGCCTGGTAATTAGTACCATGCTATGTAGTAGGCTGCTATATAGTATTTCAACAATAGAGATAACTTCCTTATTTGAATAATCAGCTATTAAAAAGTAGCAGTATAAGGATATTTCTTGACTTAATTTTTATCCCACCTTTCTCCTGACACAGGGACTCAAGGTGACTAACAGAAAACAGGAGTCACAATGAAGTGAACTACAAACTGGCATCCCTCTTATGTATTTACTATTTACCAATAACAAGGATGTTCCTGTGATTTTCATTCACTTATAGCAGTGTTTCTCAAACTGTGCTCCTCCAGGTGTTTTGGACTTCAACTCCCAGAAATCCCAGCCCCCTTCCACACAGCTGAATGAAATCCCACATTATCTGCTTTGAGTGGGAATGTATGGCAGTGTGGACTCAGATAACCAAGTCCAAAACAGATATTGTGAGATTTTCTTCTGGGCCATATGGCTGCTTGGAAGGGCCCCCAGATAGCTTACAACTGTTATTTATTTATTTATTTATAAATTCGATTTGGTAGACCGCTCTCTCTGGAGCCCAGAGCGGTTTACAGCATAAAATCAATAAAACATCAATAAACAGATAAAAGACTTATACCCAAAAGCCCCCCTCCCCACAAATGATCTCGGCAAGCAATAATACGCAGAGGCAATACATGGCAGGACGGTATGTTGGCAGCTGGCAACTAAGGAGGCATCAGTTGGGACCAAATGCCTGCCTATATAGCCAAGTCTTCACAGACTTGCGGAAGGCCAACAAACCCCGTAGTGCTCGTATCTCCTCCGGCAGAGAATTCCAGAGGGTCGGAGCGGCCACTGTAAATGCTCTCTGCCGGGTGCTTGACAGCCTACAGATCTTAATACTAGGGACCTCTAGTAGATTAAGCCCTCTGAGCGCAGTGATCTTCTGGGTTTGTATGGGGTAAGACGCTCCCTCAAGTACACTGGCCCCAAACCATATAAGGCCTTGAAAGTTAGAACTAACACCTTGAAGGAGACCCGGAATTCGATGGGAAGCCAGTGCAGTGCACGCAGGAGTGGGGTCACATGCGCAGATCTTGGGGCTCCCGACAGCAGGGCGCTGCTGCGTTCTGCACCAGCTTAAGTTTCCGGATCGCCGACAAGGGTAGGCCAATGTACAGCGCATTACAGTAATCAAGCCTCGAGATGACCGTGGCTTGGATCACCGTGGCCAGGTCGCAGCGGGAGAGGTAAGGAGCCAGACGTTTCGCCTGCCGCAGATGGTAGAACGCTGTCTTGCAAGCGCAGGCAATCTGCGCTTCCATCGACAGTTGGGTGTCTAGCTGGACCCCAAGGCTCTTAACTAGGGGCTGTGGGCGAAGTGCCACACCATCAAACGTCGGCAACTGGGTCTCTACCCCCCGGGCGGCCCAGCCATAAGATCTCCGTCTTCGTCGGGTTCACCTTCAACTTACTGGCTCGCAGCCATCCAGTTACGGCTTCTAGGCAGAGATGGAAATTATCGGGTACAGATTCCACCCCGGGTCCATCCTCAGAATGAGCTGGGTGTCATCAGCGTACTGGTGACATTCCAGCCCAAAACTCCGTACCAATTGGGCGAGTGGTCGCATGTAGATGTTAAATAACAGCGGGGAGAGAATGGCCCCTGAGGGACCCCACAATGTAAGGGGAGCCCTCGGAGGCTACCCTCCCCACTTCACTCGCTGCAGGCGGCTTAGGAGGAAGGAGGACAGCCAGTTGAGGGCTGTCCCCTCACCCCCGCCACCGCCAGGCGGTGTGTCAAAAGTTGGTAATCGACAGTATCAAACGCTGCCGTGAGGTCCAATAACACGAGCAGCGCCGATCCGCCTCGATCCAAGTGGCAACGGAGTAGGTCTGTGATGGAGACCAGGACGGTCTCTGTCCCATGGCCTGAACGGAAGCCGGACTGGAAGGGGTCAAGCCAGGTTGCATCATCCAGGAATGTCTGCAGCTGGTCCATTGCTGCCCTCTCAATTACCTTGCCCAGGTACAGTAAATTGGACACTGGGCGGTAATTGGAGGGAGCCGCGGGATCTAACCCGGGCTTATTCAGCAATGGACTAACCACCGCCTCTTTTAACTCTTCTGGAAAAGCTCCTTGCTCAAGGGAGCAGTTGACTATATTCAACAGAGGGCCTCAGAACCCCTCCACGCAAGCTCGAATCAGCGTGGAGGGGCACGGGTCGAGGGAGCAGGTGGTTGGTCGAAGAGCTGCGACAATCTTGTCAACATCCTCTGCGTCCAGTGGCCGAAACCGGTCGAAGGTGGACCCGGCGGAGGGCCACGGAGTCTCAAGCTCCTGTACTGTATCAACCGTGGCAGGGAGGTCCCGGCGGAGCGTCGCAATCTTGTCTGCGAAATGATTCTGGAAAGCCTCGGGCGAAAGGGCCCGATCATCATTTTTGGGATGGTAGGGACCATCGTCAACTGCCGAATTATCCTGAACAATTGGGCCGGGCGTGAATCTGCAGACGCTATCAAGGAGGCATAATGAGAATTTTTCGCCTCCTGACCGCATGCTCATAAGCCTCACTAAAGAGCTTATAAGCTGATTGCGAAGGCCCGTCACGGAGCTTCCTCCACATGCGCTCCAGCCGTCTCTTCTCCCGCTTCATGGTTCTAAGATCTTTGGTGAACCATGGAGAGCAACGCTGCGGGGTTTGAGAGGGCGCTTAGGGCAATCTCGTCGAGAGCCGTGGAGACCTTACGGTTCCAGGTGGTGACTAGCTCCTCGAGCGAGATGCTGACAGGCTCCAAATCCCTCAGGGCATTCAGGAACCTGGTTGGTTCCATAAGTCCCTTCGGGCGAACCCAAATTGGTTCGGCACCCTTGCCGGGGAGCGGTGGCGTCTCAACCCGGACTCTTAGAGCACAGTGATCCGACCATGGCACCTCGGTTACAGAGGTGACGGACACTTGGACACCTGCAGAGAAGATCAGATCGAGAGTGTGTCCAGCCCGATGTGTGGGGCCCGAGTTTAAGAGGGAGAGGACCAGTGCCGCCATGGTCGACACAAGGTCCCCCGCTGCAGATGGAAGGGAGGCTGTGTCGGCGCGGACATTGAAGTCCCCCAGAACTATAAGTCTGGGGAACCTCAATGCCCACTCAGCCACAGTCTCCAGCAGCAGGAGAGACTCCTCGCTGGTGCGCTAGGTGCTCGGTACACCAGCAAGAAGGCTACACTCTCGGGGCTCCCCACATCAGGCCGACACTTTCAATCCCGTCTGTTTCCAGTGCAGGGACCGCTCTAAGATGTAACAGGTCACGGGAGAGGATAGCCACTCCCCCGCCTCCCATTCCTATTCTGGTGAGTAACAACATAATCAGGGTATGCTAGCTCGTGCAGGCAGGTTTCATCGCCATCGTTGATCCAGGTTTCGGTTATGCAGCAGAGATCCATTCGCTGCTCTAAAAAGAAATCCTTGAGAGTAGCAGTTTTGTTCCTAACAGAGCGCGTGTTAACTAACACCAGAGAGGAAGGGGAGGAAATTGGAAGCCTGTCACCAGCGTACTTCGGGATAGGACGCAGGTCAGAGGTACGTCGAGTCTCACAGCAACTCAGCGTACCTCTCGCTTTTTGGCCTGCGCCTAATGCTGTATTTCCCCATCCCAGAGATCACTGCAATGGGGGCTTCTACTGTGTCAGTAGAAGGTCTTGCGGGCTTAATTTGCGGCACACCCCCCGAAAAGGGAGATCAGGGGGGGCCGATAAACCACTAGAGCTTGGCGCACATGGCGCACGTGGTTGATTTGCAGCTTTCACATTTGCTCTGGCCAAAAGGCCGCCCCCCAAAAGGTCCTGGACTTATAGCCCTGTTTCTGTCTGTGAGGACCTTGCTGGCTCTTTCTTAACGGTTTAGCATCCGTTGTGGTAAGTCTTAGGCCCTCCTTAGGCTTATCGTTGTTGGTTGATGGTGGGGCTGCCAAGCCACCATCAGAGATTCTCTCAGGGACTGAGTGGTCCAGCGCGAGAATCAGACATCGGCCTTAGTCCTAGTGAGTTCTGGTTGGGATAGGCTGGAATGGATCTCCCTCCACTGCCTTCAATCCCCTCTGGTGGAGAGGGTTAGATGCATTTTGGGCCCCATCAGACTCCAGGTCCTGGGGGTGGTCTGCCCGGTGGGTTGGGAGTGGCAGCAGTTCAGGTCCTAGGGGCGGTTGTAATAGACAGACCACCCTGGGGGATCAGTAAGCTGGTCGTCCCGGGGGCAGTCAGCAAAGGGCAAATTAGTCACCTCTGCCTGCCTACCCATCAAGACGTCCTGGGGGTGGTCAACAAGGGGCAAACTGGTCTCCTCTGCCAGCCTACCCTTCAAGTGCTCAGCAGGGGGTAAGTCTTTGGATTCGCAGCAGGCAGAAGGAGAGTCACTGCTGATCGGCTTGCCTTGCTTTGGAGGAGGAGCTGGGTGATGTTGAGGCTTCCGTCGAGCCCGCCTCTGGCTCCGCCTCAGGCTCCGCCTCTGGCCGCACCTCCGCTTGCTCCACTTGCTCTTACTCCCTGCCCCACACCTAGGCGCCAGGGGAGGACGGGTGGAATCGAGGATTACAACAACCGGCTCCACGTCCGTGGGAGCCGGTGTGGCCTGTTGGCTTGGGCTGCTGAGAGCCAGAGGGGGGAGGCGTTAGCTGGGGTAGCACTCTCTTCCGCACACGCCTCTGGTCACGCCTCCGGCCACGCCTCCGGACCCGCCTCCGCTTGCTCCGACCCCCTGGCTCCTGTCCAGGGGCTGGGGAAGGAGGCGGAAGAAGATGCTCCGCCATTACGGCGTCCTGTGTTGTGGGCGCCATCTTGATCGGGCTCACCAACACCCCCGAGCCGGTAATAAGCATGCCCGACGGGGCCGTCCGGCCGGGCCTTGGCCAGAACCGCGGTGGTATCCAGCAGCTCCAATGATCCAGGCGCCTCTGCTGCATGTTCCGATGGCTCCATCGTGGAGGGCGAGGAATGGGAATGGGAGGACCATGGGCATCCCCCTAAGTCCGCAAACGGGCAATCGTCGCCCCCGGAGCAGAGCGTCGCAGGCTTGGTTTGGGGGCCAGTCGGCTCACCAACCTCCCTGGATCCAGATCTGGATAAGTCGCCCTCCGATGCTCTCACCTTCCCCCAACCCAAGCCACCGTCAGTTTGTGCAAGAGACAGCCGCCGATAGTCCAGGGGGGAATAGGCAGAGAGCATGGTCCCCAGTCTCTGGAGTTGGGAAGACACCAGCTGGTATTGTAATTTAATTGCACCCAAGGAGGGGTGAGCATTGCCCTCCGAGGCTCTGCCATTGTGTAGTCCCAATAAGGCCTTATCACCGGAAGCCGATGGCATGGAGCACCATGTATTCCTTCGCAAGCCCCAGCTGAGGCGTTGGGTATTTCGTCGCTCTGTGTCATCTCTAGGGGGACCTGCTACAGCAGCTCCCTGCTGGAGGTCGAACCCCTCAGGCGGGGAGGTCAGATTTCCCAAATCCAGGGTTGAAGAAGACCCCGAAGGCCCCAATACAGGCGGCCTTGGACGGAGCTCCTCCGAGGCACCTCCGAACGCAGCCGCCATCTTAGCTTCCCTTCAGAATAATTATGAATTATGGGAGTTGTTAAAGGCTCTTCCCTAAACTACAAATCCCAGAATTCTGCAGGAGGCAGAAAATGGATTTTAAGTGGATTGTTTTCTCTAGTGTGATGAGGCTGTAGTAGCTTAGATGCCCAGTGATGCCTAGATAAGGCATTTTGCAAGTATAAATATAAGAATGGTGCGGTTCTGAATTTGAAGAATAGACCCATTAGAAAATGCATAAGAATGTGGGTAAACCACAACTCCCATAATCATCTGCCATTGTTTCCAAACTACACTAGGAGTTTACGTTGGTCATGTTGGGTATTTGTGCCAAGTTTGATCAAGATCCATCATCAGCTGTGTTCAAAGTGCTATCTGGATTTTGGTAAACTATAACTCCCAGCATCCAAGGTCATTTTCCTCCAACCTTGCCAGTATTCAAAGTTGGCCATGTTGGGTATACATGCCACATTTGGTCCAGATCAATCCTCAGTTGGAGTCACAGTGCTCTCTGGATGTGGATGAAATATAACACCAAGAATCCCCAAAATTGGTCATGTTGAATATGTGTGCCAAATTTAGTCCAGATCCATCGTCACTTGGATTTACAGTGCTGTTTTATTGTAGGTGAACTACAACTCCCAACATCATGGGTAAATTTTCCCCTAGCCCTGCTAGCTTTTAAAGTTGGTCATGGTGGGTCTGTGTGCAAGGTTTCATTCAGATCTATCATGGGTGGGGTTCACGGTGCTCTCACAATGTTGCTGAAGTATAACTCCCAACATCCAAGGTCAATTCCCTCAAGACCCCGCCAGTACTTAAGTTGTTCATGTTCAGTATGTGTACCAACTCAGGTACAGGTCCAGCAGCAGTTTGAGTCATAGTGTTCTCTATTTATTATTTATTTATTATTTGGACTTGTACGCCACTACTCCCCGAGGGCTCGGAGTGGCTTACAAACATATAAAAGCATCACAGGAGTAAAAACAATATATTAAACTAAACCAATGAAAAATTTCCATCTTAGCAATCAAAGGCTAGCCGGAAAAGATGGGTCTTGCAGGCCTTGCAGAAAGAGAGAAGATCATGCAAGGCCCGCACATCACTTGGAAGGGTGTTCCAGATTGACGGCGCTACTACAGAAAAGGCCTTAGAGGTGGGGTGAACTATAACTCCCAAAATGCAAGCTCAATCTCCCTCAAATCCCTCTAATATTTTCTGTTGATCATGGGGGTTCTGTGTGCCAAGTTTGACTCTGATTTGTAGTTTATAGGGTTCACAGTGCTCTCTGTATGGGAGTGAATATAATTCCCAACCTGCAAGATCAATACCCTCCAAACCCTGCCAGTATTCAAAGTTGGCCATGTTGGATATGCATGCCAAGTTCCATCATCAGATGGGCCTTCAGTATTCTTTGAATGTGGGTGAACTATAACTCCCAAAATCCAGGATCAATTCCCCCAACCCTCTTCAGTATTTTCTGTTGTTTGGGGGTTGAGGGGTTGTGTGCCATGTTTGGTACAAATCCATCATCAGTGGGGGTCACACAGTTCTCTGGAAGTGGAGACATCTTGAAATTGTCCACAAACATATATACACTGCCACCAACATAATACATGCATACATGCAGTTATATAGATGCAGATGTAGATATAGAAGATAGGGGAAAACAATGAATGTCCAGGGCTCTCTGAGCATCTATGTTGTAAGCCACCACAAGTCCCCAAGGGGAGATGGGACGGGAAATACATAAAATTGACTTGACTTGAAGCTTTCAATCAAGGGTGACACTGTCTTGCATTCTGTTTCAAGAGATGGGAACTTTCATCGACCACTGCACTACCAGGAAACTATGAATGCTACAAGCAAAGCTAACATCTTACATCCATGCATCTACTGGGTAAGAGCAGATTTTGTAAAGGCTGAAAGCATAACATGCACATACAAATAAGATGTCAACTCTCATTCCACTAAGGCTATATTGTTAAATGAGTAACTATCTGTAA